>NGBS01001047.1:0-15934 GCA_002245135.1 Proteromonas lacertae | reverse complement strand
TGTACTTCAAATACTGTCTATCTTGGTTCTTCATTTTTTTACAATTTAAAGACAGTATTATATTATTTAAAAGCTAGAAAGATTAATAGATTGATCATTTTCAATAATGATATAAATGTAGAATATTTTTTGAATAAAAATATGTTAGATTATCTTATCAATCAATACAATATCCAGATAACTATTAAACATTATCCACTTCATCGTTATTCATTTCTTTAATAATAAATATGTCAAAAGAAGAAAAAGAATCAGCTATCTTATTTCATCTGCCATTAACATCTGAAACAATTGAACCACCAGAAGTGTATTACAGAGCAATATCAATGTATAGTAAATTAGTGAAATTTCCAATTGTTTTTTCATTGGATATCACAAGATTGAATTTGACACAAATTGATATTAAAAATCATTATATTGTTGAACCTTATCATCCAAAATATGGTTTACCAATAAATGACACATTTGATTTGACATTAATGCAATATATTAATCCTTCAATTTATACATCCATCGCATATGCTTCATTATATTATTATAAAAATGTTATAACATCAACAAATTCATTTGATCCACATGTTATATATCATTCATTATCAGCTGGTAAAATGGAAACATTAGAAGGATATACATCAATCTCATTATCACATCATATGTATAGACATTTAAGAATAGCTGAAGTATATTGGAATGAGAAAGTTATAAAAATGAGAATTGTATATGAAACAAAGACTTTAGTCGATTCATTTATCAGTGATTATTATATGATGATAGTAAATATGGTAAGACATGTAATTGGGAGAGAATATATTATGATAATAATAACATCAATCAAGTATATATTTATGGAGATAATGTAGTTGTTGATTATTATTATATTATCTATATTATTGATGATGTAAAGGATGATGAAACATTTCAACAAATATTGAAAGTCATTTGGTGAATAAAGCGTATAGTGGACATGAATTGGTTAATAAGAGAATGGTCTATTCAATTTTTATTAAATATAAAGAGAATAATGATGAAATTATTAACAAAATAACTGAATATGCCAAAAATGAACATACTTTAGTTTTTTATGGTTGTATTACGAAACAATGCTTAAATGAAGTATCGCCAATACTAAATCAATATAATCAATACATTATAACGTATTATAACAAAGGTAACTTGTGTCATCCAAATATAATCAATCTCTCTCCAACTCCCAACCAATATGTGACAAATATTGTGCCATATTTTATGGGTAGAGATTTTTGTTATTTTATATTCATACAGTCAGAAAGGAAGGTGAAATTGAAAGAATTAAAGAATTTGAGGCATTGATCAAATTGATTGGTTGTTTTTCAAAAATTGTCCAATCATCTTCCATTATCAAATACTTTAGCAATTGATAATGCAATTGAGAAAAACAATAGAAATCTGATAATATCATTTAATTATTATCCCTATATTAATAAATTATAGACAATATGATAATGTATCAGTTTTATTCATCGATTTACATTACAATCAAAGTGTTGTAGAAGATACCTCATTTTTCTATTATTATACCTTCTATTTTGCGTTAATAGATAGTACTCTTGATCCATTCCCTAATGTATTCTCGTTTGTGTTAAATTCAACAGCAACTCATATTAATTATGTTAGTTATTTATCAATAACAGCAATTTATGATATTATAGAGAATAATCCAACAATAACAACAAAATCAAATGATATAATTGACTTGTATTTAAGGAAAGAAATATTAATCAATTCAAATACATATAGATTTAATAAATTCAACAATTTAGAAACAGCAATGACGTTGCTCAAACCAATATATCCACTGTCTACTAGTCCATTATATGAAATATCTAAAGTATTTCAAGTAGATATATCAAAACCTTCATCATTTTCATTATATCAAGAAGAATATAGAAATATAAAATGCAATTTCTCATCTCCAGCAACAAACTATCAAACTAACATTCCTACTAAATTATATGGTATATTATACTCAACAACAGGAATATATGAAATGTTAGAAAGGCAGGTAATTGTTGGATTATTTATTTCACTACAAAATGCTATTAAGAATGATGATATTAATAGTGATTACCGATCTGTGTTTGAAGTATATAATACAAAATCAAGTAATGTTGAAGTAATTAATGGCATATTACATTTCAGTAAGAATGAAGATTTAGTTGCATTGTTTGGAGGAAATACATTAACTACATTTGATCTAATTAGTAAATATATATCAATAGTAAAAATACCATTTTTCACTCTTTTGACACAAACTAAAGATACTCCAATTAATAAATATATATTCTATTCAAGATCTGCAAAACAGATGTACGATCCAATATTTATATATATGAATTCTCATTTTCCTAATCGTATATGTTTATTATTAGGTTATTCTGATGAATTATCATTTGATATTTATATAGTTTAAGAAATAATTGTGGTGAAAGTGATATAGTTTTATATAATAGTAAATTGATGAATCCTATGGATGATGTGTTTGAACAATTAAAGAAATATGATTCTGCTTCACTGTTTATTAGCTTTAAAGGATTAGATTTGATTAGTTATGTAAAAAAAGCATTTGAGAATGGTTATTTTACATCAAATTATAATCATATATTTTGGAATTTGAATTTAAACAGTTATCAATTCTTGACTGAAAAAGAATTTCATATTATTCTCCAGTTTCATTTGATGTTATTGATGGAATGGATGTTTATTATAATGGTAATAGTAAGATAACTATGGATGAAGAAACATCATCTTTTTGATCAAATATTCTGGCAAAGATTAGGTTTTGATTATTATGTAATGGACAGTTCATTTTTAGAATATGCTCAAATGTCATTATGCGTTAAGAATATAGATAAAAATAATAGAGGAGATATTACTCAGATGTGGAAGAAATCAATTGTTACATCTTCAATTACTGTAAGTTATACAACTTCAAATGTTATGTCACATCCTTATGCTTTACTTTTTACTGATAATCATTTTTCCTTTCCAGCTGTATCAACAGTATTAAAATTAGAACAAACTCAAGATTCTATCAATAATTATGGATTTAATGAAACGGATGGTTTATATTACACGTTGGATTATAATTCTCCTTCTTTATGGAAAGTAAATGATGTTTTTATGATTGGCATTATTGTTGAAAGAGGTTATAAAACTTCTAATAAAATTGATTATAATTATTTCTACGGATTTATTGCTGGTGTTGATTATATTAACTTTAATGGAGGAATTCAAAGTCATTATGTTAAAATATATTTTGAAACAGTTGAATCGTTTTTAAATTCAAATTTATCGAAATTGAAAATCAATACTTTCTTTGTAATGACAAATAATGAACATTTCTCTGATATAAAAGGTAAAATTAAAGATTATAATCGTAAAGTAGAAACATCAAATAAAAAGTATTTGTTTTATATTCCCAAAAACAGTATTGTAGATGGTAATAATTGTAATTTGGAAATTGCGTTTACAGGTCCATCATCCTCTCAACTTGTTTTTTTTATCAGTGATATTCTTATGCAAAAATATATTTATCATATATCTATAATGTATAATACCCAAAATGAATATTCTAATCTGTTGCTAGTGAATATGTTAAATCATTAACTCCAAGATATGTATTGGATAGTCTAATTGAGTTTAATAGTGAAGATGTTGATTCAATCGGTGATTTAAATAAGTATTTTAGTAATAAAGAAGATTATTTATCAGCAATTTTAGTAATATTTGGTCAAGTATCATATATTTCAGAATTAGTGATAGAAAAAATATTCACTCAAATTGATAAAAGCAAATATTTTGTTATACAAGATATATATCGATATTCTATACCAGATTATGCATTACAATATTTAGATTCAACATATCAGATTTCTACATTCTTTCCTGAATATAAAGGATATAATGATGAAAGAGTGAGAAATTCAGTTAGAAATTTTGTTAAAGAAATAAAGGAATCATTTGGAATGATATATATGTGGATGAACCCGTATATTTAAGTTATTTGGCAACTAAAGTTTGGGCTAATTTGATACAATCTTCTTATCAAGATAATCAGAATGCTAGTAGTAATTATACTCAAATAATGAATGAAGGAGAAGGTTTATTTGATAGATTAAATGAAATACAAATCTTAAGTACAACAGGATTGTTTAAAATGAGAAAAAATCATCAATTGTCACATCTTTTGTTTTTAGGTAAATTTTATAGTGAAAAGAGTAAATATGAGATAGTGTTTTCATCAACTAACGGTTATTCAACCTATCTTAATAGTTTATATGACAATCCATCTTATATCTGTGATTTATCATATGATAGAATAAAGAATAATTTGAATGTTACCTATTCTGTTACAGTTTATAATATTATTATTATATTAGAATATAATATAGATGAAAATATAAGAGAAATGTTTTATGATTATTATAAAAGTATTGTTTTGACATTAAGATCAATAACAGATGAATATAGTAACAAAGAAAAATATCGAATATTTACCATCTATTTTGAGAATATAGAAGACTTGAATAATAAGATTGACAGTGGTATATTATATGGATTTAGTAATAGTAGTAAAAATATAAGTAGTTCATATAATGATATTCTAGCTGCAATTATGATAAGCGATTTGGTTAATTATCTATCAGTTGAAAAGAAGATTGAATATTTGGAGTTATTGTTCTATATTGGATTATGTTATGAAGATGTAAAAAGTCAAGCTAATGTAATTCCCATATCTTTATCTCAAAATCAGATAATGAATATTATTCAATCTTTATTGAGTATCAAAACATTAAGAATATATTGTTGTTGATAAATAATAACACAGTTTCATTGGATGATATGATTAAAAGAATAGAAAGTATTACAAGTAAGAACGGTGTAACTGTTCATCAAATTATGTTAGCCAATAGTTGTGAAGAATTGATAAACAAATTAAATGAGTTTTTTATGATAGAGAGATTGTTGTATAATCAGCAACTTGGTGTAATAAATCATTTTAGATATTATTGTTATAAAGAAATTATTGACTTTTTCAGTAGTGGTTCAATTCCAACTTCAAATATAAAAATATTACATACAGAAATATCAGATTCATTAATAAGAAAAAATTCATTAAAATCAGTTGGAAATTACTTCATTTTTCATTCTAATGAAGATTTTAAAACTCACTCTATCAGTGATTTATTCCAACCAAATAGTTATATACCATTAAATGACTATACAGTTATTGGTTATACATTTGTGAATATGTTTGTAGAAGCTGTTAAAAAAGCTTATAAATATAAAGGAAATGAAATAATAGATCCAACAATAGTTAGATATGGATTATATGATGTTGAATTTACGAATGAAATTAGCACTTACAAAATCACTTCATCCAATAGATTTGAATTAGAAATGAAAATATGTGAATATTCATCACATTTAACATTTATGCCAATAATTAGTGAATATTTAAAAAGTGAATCAACTGTAAATTATGGTAAAATGCTTAAAAGAGAAAGTCCATTATTATCGCTAACCATCTCAACTTGTATCATTATTGCAATAGGTGAAATATTGAATATACTGTTTTTATGTTTAATCTATAAAAATCGTAAATCTACAGTAATTATTCAATCTAGTTTATTCTTTTCAATGTCATTGAATTTTGTTGGTTTTATTAATCATTGTGTTGCAATATTGTATATATTACCAGCTGATATTAGTGAATTATTCTGTGCTGTTAGAGTAATAATATTCATCTTTGCATTAGATGAATGTTTATATATATTCTTTATAAAAACGTGGAGAATTCATGTAGTTGTTAATAATCGAACTTTAAGTAAAACTTCGAACAAAGCAAAGATGATGAAATTCTATTTATTAATAGTGTTACTATTACATATCTTAAGTATAATTATCTGGGAAATAATTAGTCCAACTAAATTAGAGAAAGTTGAAGCAGATAATTCTGATTTGTTAATAACAAGTTATTATCCAATATGTGTTCATGATGATAACTTTACGTATATATATATAATTATCTTTTATTATATGAATAGAATAGTTCAAACATCAGTAATAATATTCTTTATGTTGTGTTTAGGTTATCTTGCCTTTAGAACTCGTGATGTAGATGAAGCATTTAGTGATTCAAATGCAATAATAGTTGGTTTAATAATCATTACAATCGCTTTAGTAATCTTAATTCCAGTATCTGAGATGTTAGAAATGAAAAATGAATCTGTATTTACTGCCTTTATTCTGAGTTTTACAACAACAGCTGTAACATTTTTAATAACAGGATATCGAATATTTGAAGCTCATTATGATAAAATAAAGAATGAAGAAAAAAGAGGATTAATCGATTTATTATCAATTGGAACAAATAGAATTTCTCCAACCTCTTCCATTGTTTTACCAAATAATATTCATAATAATAATAATAATCGACTACTACAAACACCACTACCACCATCTCAACAACAACAACAGCAACATACAATTGGTCAAGATCAATCTCTGAATTTAGTTGAAAGAATAAATATCAGTAATAACACTACTCCGACAAAAGATTTAAGTGAAAATAGACTATTTGATAGTAGTAATAACAATTTAAAGAATAATAATAGTGAATATTTAGAAAGTGGTAGAAGTCCATTTGAAAGTAATACAACATTAGAATGTAGTTATGTAAGTCGAGGTGTAAGTGGAGTAAGTGGTTTAACTCATGAAGAATGTGATAGTAGTTTAAATTTAAATAAGAAATAATAATAATGTAAATATATTTAATTGTTAATTGTATTATTTTATTATTGGTTTAATAGAAATCGTTCTTTTCCTTTTGAACAATATATGCTCCATTGTTTTAACATTTCTGTATTCTTTGGATAGATCTTTCTTTTCCTCTTCTGAAATTCCATTTACATTGATTATTCCAATTGTTGAAAATGTTTCTAAGAATGACTTTAATTCTGATTTATCTATATTCTCTTTTACTGTTATTGATAGTTTATTCAACTTATCAAATACATCTTTGATTTCTATCATTTATCTCATTTCATTTTCATCAAGTACATTTCCTGATAAATCTATCTTTTCCAATTGTAGATTATCTCTTAATCTTTCTATTAACATTTTCATCAAATAGTATATTCCATCTGAATCTACATTATTATTACTTATATGAATTACTTAAACGAATATATCATTTCCACATAAAACAAGATGTTTAATACTTGGAATCGAAGATAAATGGTTGAACATCATTTCTACACTTTCATATGTAAGTTTATTATCTAGTGTTTTTATTTCTCTTAATTCATTAAAGCCATCCACTAACTCTGTGTGTAAATCGATAATTGGTTTTATATGCGGCATAAAATTAATTTTTGAGTGTTATAAAACAGATATGAAGAAAATAAATCATCAATATTCACTTATAAAAAGTGTAATAGAAATAGAAAGTAATGAAAAAAATAATTATTGATTAACAACATCAAAAATTAATCAATATTAGTAATATTTGGATATTTTTCTATTATTCTTCTTTTATAATCTCTATTATTTGATATTCCATTTCCATCAATAATTCCTAATGCATTTAATTCTTTACATTTATGAAGATTATCCATCAATATTTTCCCGCCATAATCACTAATGTTGTTATTGCTTAAATCCAATAATTTTAATTTTGGTATTTCATTCATATTATCAAATAAATATTCAATTCCTTCATCACCTATTTCATTAACTATTCATTATAATTTATAATATCAATACATCCTAGGTATAATCCTACTAAATTTGGATAGAATTTTAAACATTTTGAGAATGAATTTAATCCAACTGAAGTTAATTCATTATCTAAAACTATAACCAATATATTTTATACAATCTAAATGTAAATATGTTATATTATTCATTGTATTAAGTCGTGAATATAAATATTTCATTCCTTCATCTTTAATAAAAACTAATTATTTATTATTAAATATTAAATATACATCCACTAAAATGCATTCCAATTCCATTTTCTTTTTATATTTATCAATTCTATAATCTATTCTTTTTTCTATTTTCATATTATTTATATTATTTATACTCATTTCTTCATCAATCTTTACTTCTTCTTCATCAAATGGAATTACTGGAATTTCTGGTTTATTTAATTCTATTTCATTACATCATAATAATCATATTACATACTATTCAATTCATAGATCATTTCATTCAATTTCAATCGATCTTTCTTTTCATTTTGAAGTATTCTTCTTAAAAAAGAGTTTAATTTTTCTCCATTTTCACATTTCAATGGAATATATTTCACATTTTCTATGTTTTTCATTGTTTCTAACATTTTCGAACCAACAAAAGGATATTTACCACTAATTATATAATAAAATATTAATCCAAAATTCCAAATATCACTTAAAATATCTAATTCTTTTCCTAATAATTCATCTCTACAAACAAAACATAAATCTTCTTCTTTTCTTTCAGGCTTCTTTCCCTCTCTTCCTTTATATAATGAGTTATTTAAAAAGTCATTTATTGTCACTTCATTTCATCATTCAAAAAGATGTTCGATGGTTTTAAATCACTGTGAAAAGTTCCATTTACATGTAAACTCTTTAATACCATTAAGATTCCATTCAATACTTCAAATGCACCACTTTCTTCAAAGTATTTCACTGGATCTATTTCATCTAAGTGAGTTTTATATTCTCTCATCACTCGATATAGCATATTATCACTAACTTCGATTATTTTGTATTTTTTTAAACCATATATATTCAAATTATTAACTCTGTTCATCTCTTGAACTACTTCATCAACTATTTTTGAATCTAACTCACTTACATCCAATACTTTTAAAAGTTGTTCTGACCTGTCATTAACATCATGTATTCTTAAGAATTTATCTTTGTACAAACCAACATTTGAAAACTACGTAACTCAATAGAAAAAAACATTTATACATCATATTTGTGATTCTTTAACCATATAGAGAAAGAATCCATGGAATTTAATTAACAATCACCAATACAACAGCTAGAAATCCAAATTTAAAAATAAAAAATCTCAAGCTATATCTAAATTAGGCTTGAGAATTTTCTCATCATTTTCTTGTTTTTGTTTTTCATTAACACCAATAAAAACATAATAAAAACAAATATTTTAAAATTATTCAAGACTTAAACTAGACGATTTTGATATTGAACTATGTTTGGAGTGATTATCAGTTAGCTTTGTGGATTTACTACTTACACTGGAAGATACACTTCTCTTGGATAATTTATCTTCATATTTTATATCATCATCATCAACAACTTCTTCTTCTTTATCAATTTCATCATCATCTTCTCCTAACAAAGTTTTTATATTATTTTTTCTAATTCTAATAATTTCTTTAATTTCATGAGTAAACTATTCAATAATATATATATATATATATACTCTTGTTTCAGAGATTTTCTTATATTCTTTCATTTTTCTTACGGCTTTCTTTCGTTTCTCTTTCTCAATCATATATTTATTATAACAATCACATTTACAAGGTAATTCAAATGATTTATTACTTTCATCTTTCATTCTCATTTCTTTTTTACTTTTATTTATTTCATCTATTCCATCTATATTATCAATATTATCTTTTTCAATTTTTATTTTAGTAGTATAATCATCACTCATTAATGATAAATCTAATTCTTTAGATAAATTGATTTTACCTTCATTTAATCCTTTCATATATTCATATTTCTTTTCTAAATGATTTAATTGATTATAATATTCACATTCTCTACTTTTAATAATTGATTTTCTTTTTTAAATCTTTATATTTTATTGATAATTCTTTATTATTATCACTGTTATTCATACTGTTGTTTAAACTATTTTGCAATGATTCGGTTTTTGTTATTAATTTTGCTTTCTCATTCGATAAATTTTCAATCATCTTTGTAATTCATCTAATCGACTCATTAAATCACTATTTTGTTTTGTTAATTTATTCTTTTCTACATCACCTTCTGTATTATGAAGTTCAATATCTTTATATAAATTCATTTTACCTTCATATTTTATTATTTCACCTCGCAATTCATTATTTATCTTCTCTAATTCATCAATTCGTTGTTCACCTTGTTCTAGAGCGATTATAAAATCTGATGTTTGTTTGTTTTTAGCTTTTAATTTCTCTTGTAAATCATCTCGTTCTTCGGTTATTTTTTGATTTTTATCAACTGCAGCTTTTATTAAATCTTCCATTTCTTTATCTCGATCACCTAAATCTCTTATCTCTTCTTCATATCTTTCACACAAAGACTGTAATTCTTTCAATTTCCCTTTCTTGGATGATAATTCTCGATTACATTCTTCATATTTGCTGCTAAGATCATCTATTTTTTCTTGCATCTATTTAGAATATTATTAAGAAGAAAGGATATACTTCATGTTTCATTTTACTCATTTCATGTTTTAAATCCTTTATTTTTAGCTCATATTTACTTTTTATACCTATTCAGTCTATTATAACACCAGTCATACTTTTGATATCTGTCTCATTGTCATCACTTTCACTCTCAGACATTATTGACTATGCTATATTAAGTTACTATATTTATTATATGAATTAAAGGGTTTATTAATAAGTAACAGTTATTATTTGAATAATACACTGTATTATTGAATGCTGTATTTTCATTGTATTGTGTATTACAAATGCATCATCGTTCCACATCGCTTAAACAGACAAATAAAAAGCACAAGCAAGGTGGGAACAGCAAGAGAAGCCAAAAGAAAGATAGTAGTGGTAGAGTAGAGTTGAAGAAAAGAGAAAGTGTGAAATCTGAAGTGTATTTATCTATTTTAATAATATGTAGTAAAAGCTCTAAAGGTGATCGTATTAATAAGATGCAACAATTGCGAGAAAAGAAGAGATCCAACAAATTAGCAGAGAGAAGGTTAGGTAGTGGAGTTGATATTCCTAGACTTATAACACTTGTCCCATTAGGTAGTAATGTAGATATGAATTCAGTTATTGAATCAATTTTTTCTAGTTCTGACAAAAATATACAAAAATCACCTGTATCCAATGTATAATTTTTTAATAAATTAATATCAATAGAATAAATTAACCACATTAACCTCCTTTATTCCCTCATTAAAGCAAAGATTTTCAATATTATACTCTCCTGAGAGAGATTTACTCTCACTATTGGACGCAGTAAAAGTGAGTGATATAGTGATATTTATAACCAACATAGACGATAGTGAAGATAGTTGTTGTGATAATCTAGGTGATATCTCCATGAGTTGTATTAGAAATATAGGCGTTTCAGGTCTATGTGGTTGGATACAATGTTTAAAACACAATAAAAACGAAAATGAAATCACAAAATATGGAAAAAGATTATTAGAAACAGAATTTGGAAATGGTTTAAAAATAATCAACCAAAACAAACAATATCAAGTCACATTGACACTTTCTACACTATCAATTAATCCACTAGGATTTAGAAAATTGCGAAGTTATATGATTGGTGATAATATTAATATAGTTAATGATAATAAAGAAATGGAGATAAGTGGTTATTTGAGAGGAAATTTATTATATTTATACTCAATAATACATATCACTGGCGTTGGGAATTTCAATATAAAGAGTATAGAAAAAGTAGAAGATCCTTATTCACGTAATAATAATAAGAAGAAAATAGTGGAAGAAAAAAGAAAAGTATATATAGCAGATTCAAGTCAATATCCATCATTAAATTGTTTAAATATAAATAAAGATGACGATGATGGGAATGAACAGACTTGGCCAACGATTGAAGAACTAATGCAAGCTGATAAAGAGAGAAAGAAATTAGAAAAAGAGAGATTACAGGAAGAATATTTATATCCTGAGGAAATTAGTGAAAGTGAAAAATCATCAGATACAGAAAATGAAGAAAATGATGATGATGATGAAAAAGATAATAATGAGACAAAATTAGAAAATTTAAAATTAAAACGAAAAGAAGAAGAACAAAATGAAAGAGATTTTGCTGATGAAGTTGATACACCTAATGACATACCAGCAAGATATCGATTTATGAAATATCGTGGATTGGAAAGTATGAGAAGTAGTGAATGGGATCATAAAGAGAATTTACCTCGAGAATATAACCAATTATTTGAATTTGAAAATTTTATTGAAAGTGAAAAAAGAATCTTAAATGAGAATGAGAAATTATATACTAACTATGTATATGGTTCATTTAATAAAGATAATTCAAATGATAGTAAAAGAAACAGTGAAATTATGGAATTAGAAGAAGAAGAAGCAGAAGAAGAAAAGTTAGAAAGTGAAATAGAAAAGAATTACATCACTCCAAATTGTTACATAAAATTGACTTTATTAATCAACAATAATGAAATATTAGAAAAATTAAAGAAATTAAATGTATTAATATTAAGTTCATTATTTGAACATGAAGAAAAAATGTCTGTAATTCACTGTAGAATCCAACGAAATGCAGTATTAAATATCAATAATAACAATTCTAATTCTAATTCTAATAATAATAATAATAATGGTTTATTATTCTACAATGATCCAGTAAAATCAAAAGATTTAATGGAAATTCATAATGGATTTAGACGTGAGAAATGTAGACCAATTTTCAGTGAAAATAATTTGAATAGTGACAAACATAAATTTATTAAATATTTGAATGATAATGGTTATTATATCTGCTCTTATTATGGTTATATTAGTTTTCAACCTTGTCCAGTAATGTTGTTTCATTTAAAAGAAGATGGAAATGTATATATATATATATATATATATAATATTAAATAGATTGATGTTCCAATAGCTTGTGGTAGTGTAACAAGTGTTGATCCAAATCGTATTATATTAAAACGAATAATCTTAACTGGATATCCATTAAAATGTCACAAAAAAACTGGAACAATTCGATTTATGTTTTGGAATGCAGATGATGTGAAATATTTTAAACCTATTGAAGTAGTGACAAAGAATGGATTGAAAGGTCATATAAAAGAACCAATTGGAACACATGGAAGAATGAAATGTATATTTAATGAACATATAAAGAACAGTGATATAGTCTGTTTGAACTTATACAAACGAGTTTTCCCTAAAATGGTGAATGATGGATGTGAAGGTGATGATGTAAAGAAATAATTATTGATTTTTAATTGTTTTTTCAGTTATTCTATGTTTTAGTCTTATTTGAAATAATATAAAAACAAACAAGACTAAATATAGTAAATATATTCCATCTGTTGGTGCTAATACTTCACATTGTGCAATATAACAGAACAAACAAGCAGTAATAAAATATATAGTGTACATTTGTTTTAAGAAGAAAATTGAATTTTGTTATTTTTCTTTCAAATTTTTAATATCATTCTAAACCAAATTTTAAACTCATCTACCTTCGGCTTATATTTAGTAATGTACATGATTTTATGATTAGAAACACATACTACAAAAGAGGTAACTGTCTTTCAGTTTGAATATATTATCAACAAAACATACACATATTAAGACAAAAATATATTAAATAAAATGTAAATTAAGAAAAAGAAAAAACTAAACTCCATTTATTTACTATCTTTATATATAAATACAGTAAATTGTATATAAATAAATCCATATGTATAAAATACATCAATTAATCACACTATTGAGTATTGGCAACAGATAAATTTACAGTATCTGATAATTGATAATGACTTACTTGATAAGATTCGCCCATTTTCTTCAGCGGAGTGTTTTTATTCTCTTCTTCATCATCACTTGTTAAAATATCATCAATAATAGTGTTAGATGAAATAATTATACCATTCTGCTGTTGTTGGAATCTTTGAGTTAAACCATTTGGAGTTGATGTGTTTATATTATCTATATTATTATTATTTCGAGGCGTTATAAGTGTATTTTGTTGTTGTTGTTGTTGATTTGATTGTATTGATTCTACAAGTGTAGTATTTACGTTATTATCATTTTCTTTTTCTTCTTCTATATTATTATTATTATTGTTATTGTTATTGTTATTATTTGTTTCAGTTAATATCACCACATTTTCACCAATCTCTCCATTTGATAAACCTCTTATCATTCTACCATCATCATCATTAACACTTTGATTTTCTTCTTCTTCTTCTTCTTCTTTGTTATTATTATTATTATTATTATTATTATTATTACTCTTTATTGTATTTGTTGGTATTGCACTGGAAGGATATATACTTTTAAGTG
Source organism: Proteromonas lacertae (assembly GCA_002245135.1). Lineage (NCBI taxonomy): Eukaryota > Bigyra > Opalinata > Proteromonadidae > Proteromonas > Proteromonas lacertae. The sequence goes on along the minus strand of NGBS01001047.1, from coordinate 1,635 downwards.
GAGAATCACAAGAATGTTTACTTTTCTTGTCAATTATTATTTCTGGTGTATTTTCATGTGAACATTCAGGTATTGTAGCTGGTATTGCATCCACATCAAATGATAACATCTTATGCTCTAGATCGTCAAAAGTTTCTCCGATTTGTAAAGATCCGCCATTATATTCTAATTTTGTCTTTTTATTGACTGATGGAGTGTTTGAATAATTTCTGATTGGTGAATTCATAGCTACTTTTCGGATTGTGAAAAAATTAGAGTTACATATTGGACATGTTGAGTTGATAGGTTTATCTAAAACTATACCATCATCAGTAGAACTGGTAGATATTCCCTTTTCCTATTTAAAAATCAAATAATTATGTAAATACCTTCTAACCACAAATATGCACATTTAGCACATAGGTAATTTCTACAACATGATACTTCCAAAATCTCTGGGAAGTAACACATACATAAAGGACAGTAGTATTTGTATATTTCCTTATTGGAGTCCATTGGAGTTTGTTCTATACCTTTTGGAAATGTAGGTATCTTTTTAGGTGTTCTAATAGATGTCTGTGGAGGTTCTTCAGGCTCATTCAGTAATGGCTCTTCAATATTCTAAATAAATATAAATGTATATGTATATGCTTGTTCTGGACCTACAATAGGTGGCTGTCGATTCGGTAGACAAAATGCAGCATTTCCCATATCTCAAATAATTATAAAAACGATTAAAAATAATTTCAAAAATGTGTAACGGTCAACAAGCCTGATACAAGCTTCTGTTGATTTTTGTTTTTTCTTGAATTCCACAGCAATATGCTATATATAATAATGATTTTAATATAATATTCATAGTTAATTAACTTCAACAATTGATGGAATCTCAGATAGATACATCTTCCAATCTCTTTTATCACTAAACTTCACATTATAAACCAACAGATTATTCTCAAATCTCACTCTATTCACTTCCATATAAATATTACTCTGTATCTTACTCACTTCAGTTATTAATTCACTAATAACAAAAGAACTATTATCTGGATTAAATTGAATCACACTCTTAACTACATATTTCTGTGTATCGTCACCAATCACCGATTGATTCACATATCCATTATAAATCTCACTCATCGAGTTAATTTCTCTTTATTCACACAGATAGCGTTATCTGAGATATAATGACAGTTTTCACTGTATTTAGACTCATAATTAGTGAATCGTAGAGATTGTATGCTGTTTATGATGAAATTATTAATTGAACATAAACAAGATCTTGCTAAGTTATCACATCGATTGTGATTTAAATAACATATACGAATATCTATTAAAATATTATAACAATATATATATTATACTATAATCGTAGATAGAAATAGAATCAAAATTATTCAAATCAGAAGGAATTAAATGAATGACAATGTTGTCATAAAATGAATATGCAATTTGGAAAATGAAATATAATCGAATAAAATAGGTTTGAACTAACGAGCCATTTTCAAATTGAATATGAATATTTAAATAATATTCACTATTATATAAATCATTAGAGAGTTTGTTGTTGGATAATAAACTGTTTGGTTCTTTAATGATAGTGTTTAAATTATTCAAAATTGGATATTGGTAAAAAAAAAAAAAAGTTAAAGAAAA
>NGBS01000072.1:0-29058 GCA_002245135.1 Proteromonas lacertae | reverse complement strand
GAAATTGTTGAAATAATGTTTAAACATTTTCATTTTTCATATTTTGAGAGTTTCAATGGAAATATGTGATTTGTATGTATGATTATTGTAATATTTTGCTTAATTTACACTTTCAACCAGGAAAACATGATTGATGATTGAAGTCATCAATATAATTCATTCACCACTTAATTGATTCTATTTATTCAATAACAGTATAAAATTCTATAATTTCTTCCTTGCTACTAACAGCAACCAAACGGTGTTCGTGACCAAATATATTCCATTTCCTGTATTCTACTATGTAATATTAAATATCATTAATATGAATATTAACAACAAACAATAATACCCTAGTTAGGTCAAAACCATAAATTTTAATATTTTGGGGAATTAATTCAACGAAAAAAGTTTCAAAAAATATTATAGTTTTTCATTTATATCCTTTCAGTTTCTTATTCATTCTCTTCAAATTATTAATATATATCTAGTATACAATAAAATAAAAATTTCCTTATAACGATGAAGAAGAAAGATGTACAAGTTAATAAATAAAATGATAAACTTCAACATATTATTTATACACAGAGTACATGCAAAATAGTGATTTATTCTTTTAAATTTTCACAATTTAATTTTGTTTTAAAAAATATATTCGTTTCGATTCATCATAATTATCAAATTTATTGAATATTTCAATAACAGGTTATTTTGAACAACTGTTGAATCATTAGTTCTATCATATTTATATAAAATAAGCAAAGAAACAAAATAATTGAAGTTCAATGAATTTGAAATGCCATAAACTGCTTCAAGATGATTATCAAGGTGGATTGTTGAAGATCCAACCAAATATCAACAATTCATTAGAGATTAAAGCTGTGAATCTTCGTTATAGCAATTCAACAAATAAGAAGGAAGAACCTCCAAATGAATATGACAGAGTGGATAATCCAATGCATATTTCACCTCATCATCCGTTCAAATATTATAGTGAAGCTGATTTCCTGGATAGTCCTTTTTATAACAGTAGAGAGGGGTGTATGAAAGTAGATCATAGAATAGCAGAAGATATAATTAATGTGACAAAAAGTATACCAATGCATCCAAAGAAAAATAATCATATCAAATCAGAAACGAATGACAGTAATAAAGATGATTTTTTAGAAGAACTTGACGATTTAAACGCAGTAGATGATATTTCATATTATCTACAACAATCACGCACTGTTGAAACAATAGAGCAAGAAGAAGAAGTAATTATTTTCAATGCTACAGAACAAATAGTAAAAAAAATGGAAGAAGAAAGTGTAATATTAAAGAATTCCATACTTAGGTAATGCAATTGCAAGTTACAACTTATGTATATCATCATCAACAACAAGTAATAATAACGCATTAATCATACAAAAAGAAACAAAAGTAAAACGAAAGCAAGTAAATGAATATGAATAGAATATAATGATGAAGAACAACAACCTATAAAGAAGAAGAAAGAAGAAAATAAGCAGAAATAAACCTGTAAAAGTATCAATAGTAAATATCCAAAAGGTATAAAATTAAATACAAAACAACCAGTTTCTGAAGAAGATAAAGTAAAATATCAGTCATTAATAAATAATCCAAAGAATATGAGAGAATGTTTTTATTGTAAGAACATAATAAGCAAATTAGAAGTATTAATTGTGGATAATAGATATATATGTTGTAAGAGTTGTGGAATAAAGAAAAAATTTGATTTGACAAGGTTAAAAGTTGATATAGCTGAAGAAGAGGATTTTGATAATGAAGATGTAATACTATATCAGTGTGAAAGACAACATCATGCAAGACCAATTGAATATTTTATAAAGTATAATGAAAGTGGAGATGAATATCGATATATGAGCAACTGTAAATGGTGTAGATTATATAAAAGTCAAGAATATGCAAGAAAGAAAGAAAGTGATAGAAAATGAATAAAATAAAGCTATTAATTATTAACGCATTTTTTTATTTTATGAATTATTTGTTGTTGAATTAGTTATTTATCTAACAATTATCTACTATTTTAAGAGCATAGTGGAGTAAAATAGAGTATAATAATTTACATACAAAAATGAAACGAATATATATACAATTTTTTAGTCTCAACTGATTCGATTTTATTGGATAATTAATATTTCATTTTTAATTGACAATAGAAGGTTAATGATACTTTCTAGCCATGGAAATGTAGAGGATGCATTACAACATGCTGATAATGTAGATAACAATAATCAAATAGTAGTTTATGATTACTTTAACAAATCAACAAACTCTATAAAGACAGTTGCTGATGCATTAATCAATATATTTGACGATATGAACAAATCTGGGGTAGATCCAGGCGACGAAAAGAAAGAGGACATAATCAGCAGTACAACCTTTAATGATAATTTATCAGATAATATAAACGGAGAATGGTATGATAAAAGTAGTGAAAATCACATATTACCCGTTCTATATAAAGAAAACATTGATGGTAAACTTGTGCTTTATGAGAATAAAGATAGTGAAAGATCTACTAGTAAAAATGCAAATAATGATTATTTTCACATATTTGGAGGAAATGACCCAGATAAAGACATTGGCCAATTACCTGCAGAAGATAGTGAACTACCTCCACCAATACAGATATCTGCACAAGTTTGTGTAGAATTAATAGAAAAGAGTGCTTTTAACACTCCACAAGAATGTTCATTAGTAAATGCAACAATAAACACTAAAGATCCTCCATTACATTTAGATAAAGCAATTGCAAGTATATATGCAAGGACAAATGCTATTATAACTAATAGTACTTGTCCAAATTCACCAAATATAAAAGAAAGTAACGCTATAAGTGAAATACAAAGCAAACTTGAAGTAATAATGAATATAAGCAATATACAACAACAACATCAACATAATTCAGCTTATGCAAATGCAACAAAAGCAATAGATTTATTTTCTACATTTGCAAGTAGAAGTGTAGTAAATAAATCAAATTATATAGTAGATAATACCACAGAACCTCCTCTACCAATATCAAATAAAAGAAGTATATGTGAAAGTTATGTTGAATGTAAGGAAGATGAAATAATTATCTATAAAGGTGTTAAAAGAAAACACATAAAACAAAGCAAGAAAGATAATGATGATGATCATGATGATATTTGTAACTGCACTGATAAATATGATAAGAAACGTGGAAATGCTGATAGTAGATATAAAAGGGAAGATAGAAGAAGAATAGTTAATATTGAAGATCTTAAAAAACCATTAATAAAAGAAACAAATATTCAGAATGAGTTTAAAGGAGATACAAACAAGCAGAATGAATATATATCCTTCATTAATAATATAGAGAATAGTGAGCAGTGTGTCTGTTGTAATAGAATGATATGTAGATTGTTTTTAGTAAGATATGAAGATGATTATATTTGTCATGAATGTGTTATAAATAATGAATATCACTGTAAAGTATGTTATAAAATAAAAATACTTAAAAGATTTGATATGAGAGATGATATAGCTGAGGATGAGAGTTTTGAAGAAGAACAATTGTATGAGTGTCAAAATGGTAATCATTGTCGTCCATTGAGGTATTTCATAGATGCTGATGGTAAAGAATTGAAAGTAAGAAAAACATGTGTATTATGTTTATTTACTAAAAGTAGACCTGCTAATAAAAACCTAAGAATGGTTAATGAATAACTCCATTTCCTTTGGTTTTAATTAATATATTTCTTATTATATACTATATTATATTGATATTAAAATATAGGTTGTTTGTCAAGTATATCAAAATACAAATTAACAACTCTATTTTAAAATTTAGCCATTTCATTTCTATCGTAATTATTTAATCATTTGAAATTACTATAACTAATCATTTTCAGCTACTTACCAGTCATTAATTCTATTAAATAATTTTAAATCAAAAGATATTTCAACTTCAGATTAAGGTTACATAGAATCTTATCATGTCTGATACACTTGAACATGACGTTCATGATGAATTGTTAGGAATCCAATCCAATATTTTTGATTCAGAACAGTATGATAGTCAAAGTGCTACTCAATACGATAGTTGTGATTGGAACAATACTCCTCCATACAAAGATTATGAAACTGATAATCCAGTGAGTATTCAAATGGACAATCCATTTGAAGTCTCAGATTGTGGAAGTTTAGTAGATAATCCCTTTTTAAATAGTACTGAGACGAAAGTTTACATAAATTCTCAAATAGAAGACTATATATTAGGTGTAATAGAATCACAAACATACATGCAAGGGAGTCATCCTCATCAATTAGTAAATCTTCCAAATCAAGAGAGTAATAGTGATCCATTTAGAGAGTTAAATGATTTAAACAAAAGAGATGATCTTTATTACCAATTACATCCAGAATCCTGTGTAGAACCAATAGATCAACCAACTAAACATCATCGTCGTAGATATCCAGCTGAATATGCAATTGCAACTTCAAAGAAAAATTCAAAAGAAAGAGCAAGTCAAGCTAAAAGTAGTTTGACAAAAGCAGATGCTGGAGATCATCTTTCAATCAATCCTGAAGATTGTAGTTTACATCCACATCACGCTAAAGCAGATGGTTTATTTAACTTCACAAGTGTTAGTATAAATAAATCATCTAAACCTTTACCACCAGCTATACAATTTAATATATCATGTGAAGGTTATGGTGGATGTAAAGAATCAAGTCAATCAGTAGGTAAAAGGAATAATAAAAGAAAACTAGTAGAAGAAAATGATGATGATGATGATGAATTATACAAACCAAAGAGGCATTGTAATAAGTCATGGAGATTTGTTCCCTTCAAATACAAAAGTGGATTAAAAATTAAAGATTTTAAATCAAGAATAGAAATAACTGTAGATTTAATAAGGTATTATCAATACTTTGTAAATGATGAAAAGAATAAGAAACATTGTTATAGGTGTAAAGATAATATATGCAAATTATTTCTGTTTTATTATCAAGATCATTATTTTTGTTTAAAATGTGCAATAAAGTGTAGAATTCCTAAAGAGGAATTGAAGTATGATATTTCAAAGGAAGAGAATTTTGATAATTATGATATGTTATTCAAATGTGATAGATTACATCACAGTAAACCTCTATTCTATTATTTAAGTCACAATGAAAAGAAAGATACTTATAAAATAGAACAACTTTGTAGTTATTGTAAAATGTATAAGGCTGTAGAATATCAGCAAAGCAAAGAATGAAAATCCTGTAAAATAGCTATATGTTAGTAACAACGATATTTAAAGTTATTAACGCATTTATTATGATTCTAAATGTTTTTATATTTGAATAATAAATCATATTACTTTTATTCTTTCTTTCTTTTATACATTTAAATATGTTCAAATCTTGCAGATGCTCCGCAAATAGCTTCATTAGCATTGATACTATGAAACTATGAGCTGTGTGAAAATTCAATTATATTCAAATAAATATATAAGTGATAGTTTCAATTTTTTAAAATGATTTAGTATAACTATTTTGTTAAAGATCACTACTTCTATTAAGTACATAGAATATTGATTAATAAATGCATGATAAATCACATCAAACACCCCTAATACACAAAAAATATAATCTGTTGGAATTTCTTCTTCATTTCACTATATTCTTAGCAGCACTTCTAATCATAACTATTATGAAGTCAATTACATAAAAATATCACTACATCACTTTTTATTTGGATTTTTATAAAAATGAGAATCAAGCCTTAAAAAGAGTAATTCAAACTATTTTTATATTTTCTTTGTTTTTGAGTAAATATAAACAGCAACACAATATGAAGAATGTAAATGTTTAAATTTTCATATTTTCTAACCTGTTTGATGAGAAACTGATAATAATTCAAGTGAAGTGTTTTGGTATAATAATACAACATATGGATATAATGGAGAAGGTAAATCTTTAACAAGCCAAACAGGAGATGAATCATTATGACTTATCCAAAATTCTCTTTTATTCATATCAACAATCACTTCATAAATTGAACCATTTCCATGATTATTGAAATTTGGATTTGAATTAACAACTCTTCCAATATGACATTTTTGAAAAATATCTTGACTTTTACCATCATATGAATAATAATTACATGTTGTTGATTGATTATAAATACTATAACCAGAATATGTATTATTTGTTGATAATCCTAATATCATACTATCATATTCACTTCCATTTTGATGATATTTATATTTGATATGATAAACTCCATCTTCCATTTTCAAACACAAATAACAATGATTATAAAAACCATTTGTATTTGTTATTAATTTTCCATTATTTGAGATTGATATACTATAACTTTTGTTTAATTTTGTGAATCTTCCCAACATAAATTCCACTGATATTTTGAATTTCTTTTCATTTACAATATTCTTACAGATTATTTCATATTCTCTCTTTTCTATTTCTTTATTCACTTTTCCATGAATTATTCCATTATCTTTTTCTATCATCATTCCATCTGGCAATAAAGGATTGATTGAAAAGTCACATCGATTTCCATCAAATAATGGAATTATTGACATTTCTTCATTTATACCAAATGAATATTCTGATTGAGGATATGAAAATGATGTGATTTCTTTTGTTTTTAATTCTTCCAATAATTCTTTATCTTTCATTATTACAATCATTTCTTCTTCTTCTAAACTCAGTTTATTCTCTTTTATATATTCTATTAATAATTCTTTAAATTTGGAATTTAAATAATTATCTTCATTCAATATTCTAAAAAGAATCTCTTTTCCACATACTTCTTCTATTATTGAAACACTCTTTTTATCATCAACAAACAAACATAAACATTTCATTGTTCGATTTCTTTTATTCTCATTATATTCCATACATAATCTTTCCAATAGATTTCTCTTTTCTGTATTTGAGATATATTCTATTTAAATATATTTTTAGTATTTATACTTTCCATTTTCATATTTTTATATTTCATTATCATCAATACTATTTCCATCATTTTTATATTATTCATTTCTAATATACACATTATTTCATCATTCAATTCTTCTTCTTTCATTTTATCCAATATTCTTCTTTCTTCTTCATTAAATACTTCTTCTTTATTATCTTCATTGTAATTGTTGATTATTACATTTTGAATTCTCTCATCTTTTATTAAATATAATTCTATATGATTTTTACATTCATTTTTCTTTAATTCTATTTTCATTTCTTTCAACATTTCTTTATTCTCTTTTTCTATCTCTTTCTCTTTTATCTTTTCTACATCGACATCTTCTTCTATCAATTGTTTAAAATCATCTTCTATCTCTTTATTATCTTTCTTATTCTTTTGGAATTTATACCATTCTAATAATCGATTTAATAACCATAACTCATTCACTATTATCACATCTTTCATATTTAATATCTCTCTCAAATTATTCATTTCTAATCTCAACAAATATTCATTCTTATATAAATATTTATATCCTCGCTTTTCTATTTCCATATTTTTCAATTCTTCTATCTCTCTCAAATATCCACCAAATACATTACAGATATGAATTAATTTCATTAATACTTCATCATCTATATTATTCTTCACAAATTCATAACAATCATTTATTATCTCTTTTTCACTATAACATAAACAAAACATCAACACTTCACACACACTCTCTTTACAGATTATCAGTTCACCACCACTGTAGTATTTCTCCATCTCATAATAGCCAATTTCTTCGATTTCTTCATATAACTCTAAAACTCCAACAAACTCACGATCTAACAACAGTTTCTTTAGAGTTTCATTCCCATTTACTAAAATTGACTTGATTGACATTATTCGATTATCTCTAATCTTCACTTCTATATCACCAAAACCACTTTCGACCAATTTTCGACATAATCTATCATAAAAATAAATATAAAATATACCCCTCTTCTCTTATGCTTTTATTAACTTTTCTTATCATCTTTATGTAAATATATAACAAAAATAACGAAATTCGATTTTTATCAAAATTTTGAATAACCCAAAAATTAAAATGTGATTTAATTTAATTGCAGAAGGTGTGATAAAGACAATAATATTATATTCTGTTTTATTTATGCACATTGCATATGTTGTAATGATATAAATGATGAATAATAAGTTTTAGTGTTAGTTTGTGTTATTGAGAGTGAAATGTAATATGAATATGTTATTGATGATAGTTAATATTTCTTGATATAATTTGATATTATTAGAAGATGTGAAAGATTTAATTAGAAGATGTTACATTTAATGCATTATTTGGTAGTGTTTAAACAGCTAATATTTCTCCAATGAAGAAATTGAATTTAGATATTGATGAATAGTTGGAGTATAGTAGAATTGAAAGTGATAATTTTAGAGATAAAAGAAAAATTACTAATTATTAATATGATTATGATTTTTGATATATTTTTTTAATATAAACAAAAAAAACTAAAAATTGAATCAAATCTATTTAATTTCTTAATTTAAGCTTTAATAGGAACAGCAGTGGTTGGTGCTACTGTAGTTGGAGCTGCTGTAGTTGGTCCGGATGTAGTAGGCGAATTAGTTGTTGGTTTTTCACCTTCCTTTTTCTCACCTATTGTTGTTGTTGGTGCTGGTGTAGTAGGAGTATGTGTAAATGGTACTACTGTTGATTTATAACTATTTCCTTTGAATGTATCATCGTATCTATCTTCATTGGGATATGTTGGACATTCCATAGGGTCGAAGGGAACAGGTTCAGCTGAAGCTGGTGAATTAAATGGATCAATTAATGTGATGTATGTCTTACCATCTTTTAAGTAGTACGAACCAGCGAAATGTGCATGAAATTCTCTGAAAGCAAATCTTCTACATTGTCTCATTAAATTAAGTTCTGTACCAGTAGTAATCTCAAGCAATGGACAATATTTGCTGATTAAGTTCTTTAAGTGTTGAACTCCTGATTCTGTGTGTACTGTTGCATTCATACCAATCATATGCATTACAAAACGTGTATGATCTATGAATATTATAATAATTACATTTTTATACTTTGAACATCAACTCTCTTGTATCTTAAAACATATCTGTTGTTGAAAGTAATGTCATTGGTTCCTGAACAATCATCTGGTTGATGGATTTCAAATGTTGATTCAGCAATGACTCTCTTTAAATTAACAGTATTCTTTACTCCCTCTATTAATAAAAAGAAATAAATTTTAGGCATACTTGCGCATTTTGTATATGTACCACATAATGGTGTTACACCTCTTGGAACACGAACTAATCTTTGGAAATCATACTGTTTACTTCTTGAAAAGCTTCTTGGTTGAGCTACAGTGAAATTAATTAAAATATAGAGATACCAAAGGTAAAACAAATCAAAATGGCAACTAGAAGAAATTTCATTACAAATTAATTAGAAAAAATAAATTCGTTTCAAATATTTTTCTTTTTATTTCTTTCACTGCAATACAAGCAAATTTACGATTTACTAGATTTATAATCTTCTATTACATCGTTACATGTTGTTATATCATTTAATTTCTTATCATCTCTTATCCTAACGAATTTAGGAAATCTAAACCCTATCCCTTTTTTATTATCAACAATATTCTTACCAATAACATATTTTGGAGATAAACTAAACGAAGAAAACGTTATCTCAACAATAATTGACGGTTTAACAACAATATCAGGTTTAAACTTCTTCAACAACTCATCATCACTTTCAATATCTTTCATTTCATCCAATTTAATTGAATTACTGATATTTTCTAACATTTCATAGGTAAATCCTGTTCCTACCTTTGCACAAGGGATATATCTATCATTATTATCCTTACATCCCAATATAAATGAACTATACACTTTATTCAATTTGCCTTTACCATTATACCCACCTAATACTACTAAATCATATGAATTTCTTATTCCTAAGCCTGTATAATCGTATTTATATTTTAACCAATGATCTATATATATATATTAATTATTATATATACTTGTTCGTTTATCTGGATAATACAATGAGTTTATTTCTTTAATTACTATTCCTTCACATTTATTCTCTTTTGCCTCTTTTGTATATTTTTCTATTGAGTTGAGATCTCTATAATAATAATAATAATAATAATAATATATACATTTCTGGTTTAGTATATTCTATTGGAAAGTTCATTTCATTTGATTCTTTAATATTCTCATGCAGTAATTTTATTCTTTCAGATAGTTTTGTATTTGTTAAAGATTTATCTTTAAAATATAAAACATCAAATGGTATTATTTTTAATTTTAAATCTTTTAATCTTTCTTCTTCTTCATCATCATCTTTATTCTTCTTATTATTATTAATTTGAATTTTTCTTGTTATTACTGTAGATATCACTTGAAATGGCAAAATATTAAATGCTTTATCACATGCAACTATTTCTGAATCTAATATCATTGATGTCTTTATATTTTGTAATACATTTTGTAAAACTGGTGATAGTAATGACTCTATATATTCCAATCTCTATAATTATAAAAATATTAAAAAATAATCATACTGTCTCTTTCCTTGAATATATCTTAAAATCATTGTCTACTTTATTTAAATGTATTAATGAACGAATTCCATCGTATTTATATTGTATTATATATGGACCTTTCACTTTAGGACAATTCTTTGGATTTATATTTTCAAAGATATACTTCTTTTGTCAAATTCTTTAAAAGCATTGGAAAGAATGGTTTGTTCAATGTGATATCTTCTGGAATTGTTGTTTTTGTAAATTTTCTTAAAAATGTACTAATGTTCTATTTTATAATTTAAAAATAATACATATAGGTTTTTGTGTCTACAATAATTATTTCTGAATACCATTAATCTCAATAAATCTATCCTAAGGTGATAAAAACCAAAAATTTAATTCTCAAGCCAAGTTTATTATCATTTGTGCATATCGCACTTATCAATCAGCAATACAACATTCAATATCAGCAAATTATGTATTTCACTAATAAACAAAAATTAAAAAAAGAATATATTAATATCAATTTTGTCACTTATACACCTCTTAAAATTGATGTTTTTTGTTGTCTTCTCTTTGCTTGTCTATCATTAGACATCTATTTATATATTAAACTACAAATATTATACTCTTCTGGCTTGATTTTGTCTTGGTCTTACTTCTGGAGCCTTTACAGTTGGTCTTCTAGCTTGAGCAGCTCTGCAATAATATATAGATAATTGTTATAATACTTATTATTCACTGTTACAACAATTTCACCTCTGTTAATCTTGAAAGCACCTCTTCCTCTTGGAGCACCTCTACCACGACCGCCTCGTCCTCTACCACCAGCACCACCTCTACCACCTCTTGGACCTCTTGGTGTTACATTTGTGATTGAATTTCCTCTTGAACCCTATATATTAATCACTATTTGCAATACTGTGAATCTTCTTGATGCATTTCTTCCTCTTCCTCCTCGTCCACCTCTTCCACCTCTACCTCCACGTCTACCGCCTCTGTTTCTATTCTATTTGGATTAATTCTTTCAATACATTTTCGTTATTTTGTTTGTCACTCTTTATTACATCTTCAAGTGCTTTATTCTCTTCCATTACTTTAAATAATAATTTTATAATTCAAATAACCTATCAAGCCTCTTTATGATTGGTTAATTTTGGCGCTTAAAACTGCTGAAACGAATTTATTTTCATTTTAAATTTAAATATTCAAATTTTCATAATGACACAAGCTACTATTAACAATCTACAGCAAATGATGAATGATTTAGGATGGCCATCAACATGTTTGGTGACTGATTGTATAAATACACCAGAGATTAGACAATCTTTGCTAACCTTTCTTTACAACAAATTCTTTGGATTGAGTGAAGAAAATGTACCTAATGAATATTTAAATGAATGGTTTAATTGTCTTGTATATTTACTTTCTTAGTTATTACTTTGTAGTATTTATGTAAACACAATGATATGAAGTTTATATATGTATTAGATATAAATATATCATAATAACAACATAGGGTGAAATATCATTTGATAAATCTGTTAATTTTCTTCACAGACTGGTCACAATTGTAATTGATCACATCCAAATGCATGTATAAGAAATATGTTTATTTATTTATTCTATTAGAACAACAACTACGATGATTTAATAGGAAAAAACAATGCAATGTTAAGAGATATAGAAATGGATTATAAGAATATGTTGCTTCCAAATGAACTTGATTATTTTCCAATTGATGTAAAATTCAGTTTAAAAAAAATCAATAAAAATACAAGCGAAGAGGATCTAAATAATACATTAACAACGATAAAAGAAGATATAAAAGAATTAGAAAATCAAATTAAATTAGAATTTGAATCATACTATAATACAGACAGTATAGAAGAATTAGGAAAAGAATTGCATAAATTATTAAATGAAATGAATTCATATTTAATAAAATATGAATCAATATTTGAAGATAAATTTAATAATAAATATATAAAACAAAATAATAATAATAATAATAATAATAATAATCGAATTGGAGATGCTGTATGTAAAACTGTTGAAGGAAGTAATGGAATAACAACAATTATCTCTGATATGAATGAAATAAATAATAATTTAGAAGTGATAAATAAAATGGATTTGAATGAATATGTCAGGAGTAAAATTGTGAGTGAAGATATTGTTGAAATGAATCAGAGATTTATTGAGATATTAGAAAACTCTAAACAGTTATAATTTTTTTCCTTCTTTTTTCCCTCTCTTTAAAAAACAACAACAACAACAAAACTACTACTATTTTTCATTAACAATAATCACATTATAATACAACACGAATTATATTCATTTTCACTAACAGGTGATTGAACAGCTTCTTCTACTTTCTCAACTGGCATTATATATTCTATAAATATAATATAATATAATATACTAGAGATAGTTTTAATAAAAACATCTCTTCTCAATGGTTTAGTCATTATATCATCTAATCCTTTCGATTTAAAATCATTAATTTCATCATCATTAGCAAAAGCAGTCATTCCAATCAAAGGAATATCACATTTTTGTAGTTTTAAAGTTTGTACTATTTCAGCTCCATCTTTCATATCCATTCCATAATGTCGATCCATTACAACGCAGTCAAAATTGAATTTATTTTCATTAAATAATTTCAAGATTTCTTCTCCACTATGAACACATGTTACTTGTAAACCAATTTGTTGACACCATTTTGATAGAATTGTTAAGATTGTTTGTTCATCATCTGCTAGAAGAATATTGTGTGAAAATTGATTATTTTCTATTAAAACAATTATAATTCATATATATATACTTTTATTTTCTAAACTACTAAGTGAATGTCTTTTAGCTAATTGAAATGGTATTGTAAAATAAAAATCACTTCCTAAACCTAGCGTAGATTCTACACCAATCTTTCCGCCATGTTTTTCCACTATTATTTTTGAAGTACATAGTCCTAAACCAGCACCTTCTTCTTGAGCAGCTCTTCTTTTAGTTACACTTCCTAATTGAAGAAATCTAAAATAATTAAAAATTAACAATAAAATAATATATATATATATACTTATCAAATATATGTGGCAATTTTGAATCTTCTATTCCCGTTCCTGTATCTCTTACACCTGCTTTTATATATATCACATCACTATCATTTTTATCAGCATTATTACTTGGAGTTGGTGTATTTGTTGTTGTTGTAGAAGTCACAGCTAAGCAATACAATCGAATATCACCAGATTCAGTATGTGAAATTGCGTTATTCAAGAAACTACGTAATACAAATGATATTTTTTCAACATCTCCTTTTATTACTCTAGTTATACTTTCAGTTTTCATATCTATAATGAATTGCAACTTCTTTGCTGAAACTTGATCTTTGTAAGTGTTTTGAAGATTATTCATTAAATCTTTGAATGTAAAATTTGAATAATTCATTTGGGTTTGATCTCCTTCTATTGCTTCTATCGTGGTAAAATCATCTAATAAATTACTTAAAGCTTCACCAGCTGTTTTCATATTTTGACAAGTAATTACATCATATTTTCTTTTCATTAATAATTCATCTAAACTCATTGTAATGATTGTCGCTTGATTTCGTAATTCATGAGACATAAAATGACGAAATTTTTGTTTTGCCTCAATCGCATTTTTGGCTTCTTCTTGGACAATGCTTAATTCATGTTTTGTTTGAATTATATCCGTTTCATCACTAATCAAGATCTGAGCTATTCCTTGATCTGAAGTATTTAGCGCTTTTAATACTAAATACACTTTTTTATTTGTCTTTTTTGATAATAAGTCAAATGAGAATTTAGTGATTGGTAATTGTAAATTTTCTAAATTTTTAATTTTTGTATCAAAATCATTAATTAACAAGTTTGGAATTGGAATTGTATTTGTTTCTTTTCCAATAATTTCTTCTAACGATGAAGAAATTTCAAATATTTTTTTCGTTTTCAAATCCATTTTACAATACATACTATAAGATATCTGAACTAATGTTTTATTAATCCTTTCAAATGTTTTATATCTTTTCTGCATCACTTCATTCAAATCTCTATTTTGTTCAACAGATTTTAAGAACAAAATAATTGTATTATTATTTTTTACATCATCACTATAAAATCCTTCATCTCCTAACATATATTGAAATGACATTTCTGTTGCATTTTGTTCTTTATGGAATTGTAATGTAAACTGCTCAGATAATGTTTGGATCTTTTTAATACCCAAAAATTGGTTTAACTTTTCTTCAAATTTTTTCAAATTTTCTTCTGATAAATATGAAGAGATATTTTTACCATCACAATTACCTAAATAATACTTAAATCTATCAGAACATGATTTTAATTCATAAGTATCAATATTTAAATGGCAATAACCAACTGATAATTGCATTAATAAAGATGGAATTAGTTTTGGATTAAACTCAAAACTGACTGGAGATTCAACTTCCGGTTGTTCTAACTGTAAAACACAGTAATCATTATTTTCACTAATCTTAGTTAGTGAAGAATTAATTTTATAGAAATTTCCTCTTTTTGTCTTTAATCTCAATACTTTCGTTTCTTCTTTCTTATTAATGTTTTCATGAAATTCTTTTAAAATTTTAGTCGTTTCATTATCTGAAGGTAAATCTTCATCGTCAAATATACCTTCCAGTGCAGAATTAAATGATTTAGACGCTTTAATGATATGCAAAGTGGATAAACACAGTAAGCAATACGGTTTACCCGTAATATTCTTCATCATATATTCTAAAAATTCATTGGTCAATTGTTTTTCAATTTTCATTTTTTCAATTTCATCTTTTAACGTCTGTTCTGAACGAATTGGTACGACTAATACATATGCACAATCAGGTTGGAAAGTTTTAATATAAACACGTACAGGTATTTCATAATTCTCTTGAGTATTATAGGTTGTTTCAAATATAGTCATTTCATTACTGACTACTTGGGTCAAGTATTTATTAAGTTCATTATATAATGCTAATTGTGTTGATTTTAAGGATGTTAAAGAGGGAGTAGTATTGCTATAATTCGTACAATCATCTTGATCTAATGTAATTGAATAAATAATTTTATTCTCAGGGTTTATAAAGATATGACAGCAACCATGAACAGCGAAAGCTTTACGATATAAATCATCAGGAATTGAAGCAGAAGAAAGTGAATTTGGACCTAAGATACACAATATATCTGAATCATTCAAAATAAATGTGCATTTCATCCATGAATAATCATTATTTACAGTTAAAATAGGTAATTCAAATGCAACTATTGGATCTGGATTGATTTTTGATATTAAAGAGACGAATGTACTGCGATAATGTGGATCGATTCTATTAACGAATTCTTCTGATGGTTTTGCATAGATTATACTCTGTGCAGGTTGAGAGAGGGTTTTGATACAGTATTCATTAGATGATAGTGTAATGCACCATGAGTTACGAGTTATTAAATTATATAGTGTTTTATACTTTAAACATTCTTCATTTAACTCTTGAATTAGATGTTTTTCTCTCATACCTAAATGTTTGGATAAATCGATTAATCCAAAGCTACATCGTGTAATATCAACTAACGGTTGAATACTGATTAAACATATAATTCGTTTCTTTATTTCTACATCCTCTAACTCAATAATTTCATATCCAGAACCCTTGGTTTGAACATAGTTTGACACATATTCAAACAAGTTTGAGTATGAAGAAGATGAATTTACAACAATATATCTATTCTCTTGCTCTGAAGTTGGTGACATAATATCATATGTAAATGTTCTAAAGAATAAAGAATCATAATTATCAAAATCAAATGATTTCGACACACATCTTCTAATCGGCTCATTTTCAAACATGTTTGAATTATTGCCATCTTTATTTGTAGCAGATGAGGAAGAATGTCTTGTTGGCAATTCTGTTGAATATAACATCTGTTTGCCTTCAATATATTCACGTATAATCCAATTCACATCAAACTTTGCAGCATTTTTTATAGAATACAAATTCGTATTTTCTACAGCCTTCACCAATTGAATTGTTTCATTTGCACTAATAGCTGTAGCAGTTTGAAAATTTGTACTACATTCTACTACTATATAATTATTATCATTTATATTTTTAATTATAGCATAAGGAAAGTCAATAATTGACATTAAAGTGTTATTAATATCTTCTAAGTATGGATCTGGTTGCTTTCTTATCATACAAATTCCCACTTTATGTGATGGATCCAGTGGTACAGAAATAATAGAAATATGAAAGTGTAATTCATGATTATAAACTGCTCTACTTACATCTTTTTCATAACATTTAAAGTTAGAATTTGATAGATGATCTATGATTGATTTAGCATCTGTAGAAGTTAAACTAAAGTATTTTATAAAATCTACATTCATTAAAGAACTGCTTAATAAGTTCTTAATCCCTTCGGATTCATTTTTAACGATTAACTGTGTATCTATAATGAAATAAGGATCAAGGATATTCACGACAGGATCACCAGTTGAACATGATGTGACATTAGCGAAGGAAGTTTTACTATAGCTATTTACTAGAGCAAATGATAAACATAATGGTGTTTTATTATCAATATTTTTATTTTCAATCTTTCTACAGGATATATATAAGTCACAAACGGAGTATTCTTCTCTAAATGGTAGTTTAATATTGATATATTTAATAACAATATTTTGATTACGATTTTCCATATTATTATTTAAGTCTTTTATTGCTTTTTGAATATCACCTACAGAATCTAAATTAATTATTTCATGTAGTTGGATCTCTTCAATATCTTTGATTATTGGATAAATATTATATAATTTCTTACCTTCATTGTCAATATTTCCATACAGAATTTGTCCATCGGTTATATTATCATAAATTGATTTCTTGTTGTAAGGTGATGGTGATCCAAAATAAGATAAAGATGGGGCAGGAGAATTTCCGGATGAATTTCCACCCCCAGATGAAGAAAATGTAGAATCTGGGGATTTTTCGGATAGAATTAATTGACTGTTATTGAATATATTCTGAGTAGTTGTAAATGCATTTATCGGTGTATAATTCATATTATTTTTCAATATTTGTGAATTTACTATTGCTTTTGGGATATTACACATGCTGGAGTCGTTATTTGAACAATTAATTGATAATGGAATTGCTAATAGTATATAAGGAGATATATCAGATGTATCTGTTGTTGAATAACGAATCATATTACAGGATACTGTATTGGGACTATCAGATGGAGTTAGTGAAAATGAACATATTTCACCATTTGGTAAAGATTCGAACTTTGATTTGAATATTTCATAAGATAACTTCCTTTGTTTGAAAAAATCGTATATTGTGGAGTTTTTGGTTGGGTTGTGAGTGAAAATTTGCTCAAATAATGAGTTGGATTGGTATATTCTACCATTTGTTTCTATCAATACCAAGCAATCATTTAAATGCATTTTTATAAATGACCATAATGGTAACACTATACTTGGTTGATCTAATTGAGTTACTTTTCTACCTTTATAAACTAAATATAAGGTAGTTGGTGAAATATAATAATAATCGTATGAAAATGTTAGATTAAATTGATTTGGAACCTTCAATGTCACTTCATTGTTCAACCACTTAGGCTCACTTCCAGATTTGGGTAAAGTTTCATAGAACTGTGCAACTAAATCCTGAGAAGATCCTAATCCAAGATGGTGTAAGTATTCCAAAAAATCTTTAAATATTGAGTTATTTGTCTTAAATGTTTTTGTGCTCTTATTCACAACAGCAAATCCTTGGTGTGAACTAGAAAACCAAGACAGTATAATGTCGGGATGAATCGACATTTCTTCCATTTTGTTAATACAAACCTGTTCGATATGTTGTTTGAGTTTTTTTCACTGAATACATTATAAAATCAATTCAATACAATAGATTATTTAATTACATTAACGATAGTACAGAAAATTTTATTCCCTCCATTCGTCAACAGCATCTATGTCAATTTTCTTAACTTCAACATAGCCAAGTGAAGGATGCCATTTATATCTAATAAAAATTAGAACACATTTCAAATATAATAATATAAATCATACGTAGGCTGTTCTTTTTCAGGTATAACTTCTACTTTCTCTTCTTCTTGCTTTGCATCATCTTCACTTTCACTATCATGAGGAGATTCCCCTCTTTCAACCTTTGGAACGAGTTTCCTTATCTTACCTGTATTATCTGCTGAAGGAAGTTGATCATTCAATTTTTGGTAGAAACTATCCACTTGCTATTGAATGATAAGAGTGAATAAATATATCAATACTTTTAATTTAGCTTTAATAGTGTCAAATCCAGAAGATATATCAATCAAAACTGATTGCAGCATGTCAATCAATTGCCTTCGATATGTATTAGTGGTTCTGTAACTATCATTCAAATTTTTAATCACATTGGATGCATTATTCAGAGTATTCTTGTCATTTGCAATTGAGTCATCAAATAGTCCATCAGGAAATCGCAACAATTGAGATCTTAACATTTTTGTTTCTGTAAGTGATGCTTCTAACGTATCAGCTGATATACACATTGATTGAAAGGATGGTTCTAAGCCAATGAATAAAGGATCGGCAGATAATTTCTTAATTCTAACAATAGGTGATTCGTTAATACCACTACTACTTCTATTATAAACTGAATCATGTGGTCTTTTCACTGGAGAAATGGATGAAGAAGATGGAATATAAGCACTAGATGGTGTATACAATGAATTATAGGACATTGAGTAAGAATCATACTCATCATTTGGAGATAATGAAGGTGAACCAGGAGGACTGCCAGGCGGTGTATGAGGGGATGGAACTCTTTTGATTTGTTGAGTTAGAATACTGTTAAGCCTTTTAACAACATCTGAATGCAAAACATTTCTGTTTTCCCATATTGTACAGAGTCTGATTAGTTTTGCTGCACAGTTAAATCCTTTATCTATTACTAGTTTGAAACATGATGGTAATATCTATATATGATTATTCAATTATGAAGGAATCAATACATTTGTGAATTCTTTATTATAGTTGTTTCCTTTTTTCTTACACTTCTGCAGTACGTCATTTGCTAAATACCTAAATGCATTATATCTAGATAAGTAATACATATGAGCAAGAAATTTGTTATGATCTCCCCTTGGCACATTGAACAAAGAATTTTTCCATTTCTATATATAAATAAGTGTTTAATACATCAGTAAACTCATTAGCATTATCAAAACCATCAATCATAATCTCTGATGCTTTTTGAATATGAATATCTATTTAATCAAATACATAAACTTATACCTAGAAGATTTAACTTCTTTAATGCAGTGTCAAACTCTTCTAAACTCATTTATCAAGAAATAATTCTTTGCCTCGCGTTTGAGATAAATCAAGCTTTTTTCATTTTTGTTGTTTTCTTCTTATTCATTATTTTAATATCACTACTTATTTTGTTTTTTATTTTTAAACTGTCAAAGAGTGATGATAATGATAAAAAGAGAAAGATATTTCACACTATTCAATAAAGAAACAAACAAATTCGATCGCTAACATATTGGATCATTATTAATTGCATCATTTATCTCAATCATGTTGTTTTAATGATTATTACTTCTAATTTCACAAATGTACCTTCTTCTCCTAAACATCTACTACCACAAATCAATTTTATTTATAACACATTACATATTTCACATGATTATTTAAGAAAAATTATTTTACTATACTTAAGAAATATACTCTTTATATATTCATATCCATGGATCTTTGGTTATTTGCCTAAGTATAATCAATTTAATGTAATAATATATACATAAAATACATATATGATTAGAAAACAGGAATTTAAAATAATGTATCTCAAGCCTAATCAAATCTAAATCTACCAATAAGATTTCATTTATATTATATCTTTCTAATATACAAGATGATAAAGTTTTTTATTATGGTCAATAAGCAAGGTCAAACACGTCTTGCACAATATTATGAATTCTTGAAGATTGAAGAAAGAACTACACTAGAAGCTGAAGCTGTTAGAAGATGTTTATCAAGGCCACAGGATTATGTATATTTATAGCATTTTATTCCATTAGTGTTCTTTTTTGGAATTTAGAGGATATAAAATAGTCTATAGGCGATATGCCTCATTATTTTTTATTATTGGTTTTAATCCTGATGATCAAGAAGTATGAATTGATGTATATATAAACTTGTCGATAGAATGAAATGGCACTATACGAATTCATTCACACATATGTTGAAAGTTTAGATACATTATTTGGTAAAGTGGTATGTTTATATTATTTCTATATTTTTTTCATAGACAGAATTAGATGTATAGTAGAACAATATTTATATATTTATGTAGATCATGTTAAACCTTGACAGAGCCTACATGCTTCTCGATGAAATGTTAATGAATGGATGTATTGTTGATACAAATAGAAAGAACTGCTTTAAACCAGTTAATCTAATGGATAAAGTGTTAGAGAAGTCTGCTAAATAAAATATTAATAAATTATTATATATTCTTTTCATATTGTATTGTATATAATATATTTTATGTGTAATATTTCAAGAATTAAACAAAATCAGTTGTAAATTCAATATAAGGTATAATATATCAATGTAGTTAGATGTAACACTAACGAAACTATATGGCGATATCTTTAGAAGGCATATTACTATAGTTTGTTGATTTTTGTTTCTTTAAACCTCTCACTTCTCCAGTTTCTTCTTCTTGTTGAGAAGCAAAGGAATTAAAGATTTGTTCTAACGATGTTTGTGCAAAACTATATTCTTTGATTGATAATTCTTCTTTCTTTCCTTCGATTAAACCAAATAATTCACCCAACTTTATATCATTCACATCAATCTTAAATCTCAAGTAATTATCATGTCTTTCTAATAATTCAATCTTATCAAACATTTCTTTTAAACTGCCATTTAATTCATCTACTCGATCTTCCAACTTCCACCAATCACTAAAGAAACTTTTACTTATTAATCCATGTTTATTCAATTCACAAAATATTGACCAACCACTATCTACTTCATTGATTAAATCAAATCGACTTTCTTTTCCTAATTCTTTACATATATTCTCTATATCATTCTTTACTAAACTATCACCATTTACACTTTTCATCTTTTCTATTATTTCTTGCATTTCTTCTTCTTTATTATCATTCAATTTTACTTCTAACATAAATCCTTGACCAAATTTATTCTTCAAATGTTGTAAAGATCCTAAACATCTCAATCTTCCACCTACCATTATTCCAACCAATGTACATAATGCTTCAGCTTCTTCCATTGAATGAGTTGTTAAGATTATTGTTGTATCACATCTCTTGATTGTTATATCAGCTATTATATCCCACATATGTCTTCTAGCTACTGGATCCATTCCTGTTGATGGTTCATCTAAGAATACTAATGGAGGATTTCCTATTAAAGCAATTGCTACACTCAACTTTCGTTTATTTCCTCCACTTAATGATCCAGCTGTTTTATTCACAAATTTTCCTAAATCCATTTGATCGATCTTTTCATTTATTACATCTTCAATTATATCATCTGGAACACCTTTGATTTTGGCATATAAATATAAATGTTCTTTTACTGTCAAATACTGTAGTAAAGCATCAAATTGTGGACAATATCCCAACATCTTTCTAACTTCAATTTGATCTGTTAATATATCCAATTTGTTGATTTTCGCTGTTCCTTTCGTTGGAATTATATCTCCACTCAACATTTCTAATGTTGTGGTTTTACCTGCTCCATTTATTCCTAAAAAACCAAAACAAGTTCCAGGAATTAATCCAACATTCAAATTTTCAACAGCTATTTTCTTTTTATTCCATACTTTTCTTAATCCACGAATTTGAATTGTTTCTTCTTTTCCACTTTCATGTGGTTGTTTATTTATTATTCTTTCAGCTTCTTTCTTTACATCATCATCATCTACATATTCTCTCATTGGCAAATCTTTGTCTGGAAGTATTTTCTGTTTTAACAGTGGATAAGATAATACATAATCACCAAGAATAGCCAAGAAACCATAAACCACAAACTGAATTGCCATAAACAATATATATTTTCCTATCTGATTAAATTCAAATGGGTCTCTTTCTCTTGAATATACTTCTGGATCAACATATTTGTCATTCATTGCATCACACATATTATCAACAACTGGTAACATTCTCCAAACTCCCAATCTATACAATGCTTGACCAAAACTAAATGGTGGAAATAGAATACCAAAAATCCAACTACAATATATATAATATATAATATATACTCTACAATAATTGGAATTTTACAAGCTGATTTAACAAAGTTGATAAAGAACAATATTAACACAACAACAATCATCAGTAAATTGATGAAGAAAATAGATACTTGAGCAACTTCGTATTTCTTAAACATATAAGTTTCACAATATGTAAATGAGCAAATACTTAAATCAAAGAATAAAAATAACACTATAACAACAGTAATATGATCTGTATATTCTTTTATGCTAAACAAAAAAAACATTATCAAAGCTATTGCAGATCTATATAAATATAATCAAATCTTACTAAATATATACGGAATTAAGAATGTTACAATATCCCAAATAAACGAAGATAACCAATAGGCAACAATGCTCATTCCACTAATTATTTGTTGATGTTTTACACCAAATTGCCTTTCTAAAACTAAGAATGCACCATAATAAGCTGGAATATATGAAAGTGCCATTCCTACAATAGTTGGAGAACTATAGCCACTTACACCTTCTGCATCTTCTTTCTGACTTTTTGTAAATGGAAGTGTTGTTCCAGATGTCCTTAATACTGCTTCAGGATCGTTAGTACATTCTCTTAATCGAGCTTCATTCAGTAAATTCAAACCAATTGAACTTCCATGTCCACTTGAGGTATTTACAAAGATATAAGATACTATTCCATTTGATTCTAAATCAGGAACTTCTACACCAGCTAAATAACGTGTTGATTCATAAGTAAACATTGTTGATAATAAATATTCATACATTCCAAATAATGGAACTGCATAATTCGTATTGGCATTTAACTAAAAATATTACAAACATAAACTAAATAATAATTATATACAATTGCACAATTTCTCTTCTTTTCTTCATCAGAAAGAGAATCAAATAGTATTTCATTTAAACAAGTTTCATCTGTATAATACAAAGAAGTGTCTACCGAAACAGGAACAACATCATTCTTATTCAAGTGATCAAAAACTGTACTAAAAGCTGGATTTGTTACTTTATCAAATGGAAATTGAGTTTTATATCTATCAGTTGCATTGTCAATTTTCTTGTTGTATCTGTGAGTATTCATTTCATATCTATTAGATAATAACATAAATAATATATACGTTGCTGGTTCACTTGTAATTATATTACTGACAGTTGATAATCCTATTATTAGTACGATCATTGGTACAACAATTTGAAGTATTATTGCATCTTTGTTTCCTCTCATATTCCATAATCTCTTTTTAAGTGAAGCTTTTAAATGAGTGAAAAATAAGTTCTTTTTAACAGAATTAACTCTATCAAACTGTTTGTATTCTACTTTGATCCTCGTTTCATTTGTGGGTTTTGATGTTTCTTCATCTTCAATCTTTGCTGAATTTAAAAATACTTCTTCCATCGTTGTTGCAGACATTCCATAACTATCAATTCCATATTTTTCTTTGTTATTATCTATCTCATTTAGTAATTCAGGAAATTCACTAGCTGAAGAGAATGGCAATCGAAATGAGATTTCTTTTCCAACATCTGTTAATAGCTCAGCTTTTGGAATCTTTTCTTCTAATAGTTTCATTATTTCTGCACTATTTTCCAACTCTTTCTTTACTATTGTTAAGGTATATCCTATTCCATATTCTTGTTTCAAATAGTGAGGTCTTCCACAACAGATTAATTGACCTTCATTCATTATTCCAACTCGATCTCCTAATAAATCAGCTTCATCCATGAAATGAGTTGTTAATATAATTATTCTTCCTTCTTTATTACTTTGTAATATTGACCAAGTACTTCTTCGAGAATAAGGATCCATTCCACTAGTTGGTTCATCTAAAAAGACGATTTTGGAATTACCAATTAATGCAATTCCTACACTCAATTTTCTCTTTTGTCCACCACTTAATTCACATGATGGAGTTTCTGTTTTTTCTGTAAGACCAATTTCACTGAGCAGTTTATTCACAGCTGCTGGTAATTCTTTCTGTGGCATTCCCTTAATTGCTGCAAATAAATATAAATGTTCTTTCACTGTTAATTCATCGAATAATACATCATGTTGAGGACAAATTCCCATTATCTTTCGGATTTCTTTCATTTGACTATTCATATCATAGCCATACATTGTTGCTGTACCACTTGTACTATTAATTAATCCACTTAGAATGGATAAAGCTGTTGTTTTACCAGCACCATTATGACCTAATAACACAAAGATTTGATCTTCATACATTTGCATATTCAAATGATTAACTGCTACTTTCTTTCCATCACGAGTTTTAAATACTTTATACAAACCATTAACATCAATGCATTTACCTTCCTTATGTAATTCCCTTAACCTTGGTTCTAATTCTTCAAAGTGTTTTTTTCTTACACCATTTTGATCTAAATTTCCATCATCTTCCAATTCACTATTATCCGCTATTTTATTCAAATGATTATCACCATTTCCAGTCCAATAAGAAATGGAGAAACAGAAGTTCCATCTGTAATGATTACCATAATCTTTTGGAATTACTTTATCTAAATACCAACCAATGAGTGAATAAACTATTGAATCAATAAATAGCATTAGCAATGCAGTTGAATATTGAGTTTGTTCAACATTATCATTTATTGTTGAGAAACTAATTCCAACTGCATTAGCTTCAAGTGTTGATAATATATTCATACCATTACTAAATGCAAAAGGAAAGAAGATGGATAAACCTAATTTAGCGGATGAAGTCAGATTTCCAGCAGCTGCAGCTATTTAATATAATATTAATAATAAAAACATACTTGCAACACATATAGCAAACATTAGATAAAATACCATTGTACCAACAGCGCTTGCATATTTTACAGAGTTGAAAAAAGTAGTGATAATATAACCATAACTGATTAAAGCAATACCATAAAGCCAAAATAACAGAAATACTAAGAAGAAGTTTGAGTGAGGTGCTATAATAATACTATATACATAATAATAATAGATGAACATTATACAATATTAATGTTATAATAATAGCAACTACCAATGTTTCAATATAATAAAACAATTGCCAAGAAACCATCATTGCAGTTTCATCTAATCCCATTACATACAACCCTTCTCTTATTCTCTTCTCTTTTTCAATCACAACATTGTTGATAAACCACACTAGTATAAAAATAAACGAAATAACAAATATTGATCCTATGTAAGGAGCAATAGTGGCAAAGAAACCATTTAACTCATGGCCATACTCAGGAAATGAAGTGATTCTTGTGATTTGAGGATCATAGTTATATTCTTTCATAAAATTATTTATTTCATCCATTAGTACATTATGATGAGTTCTATTTAAAGCTAAAACTGTATTGTACAATAATTCGCCCTAATTAAGTATATACAAAACATATATAATATTATTATACTCTTTCTTTCTTTACTAGATAAGCTTTTGAAGAAAACTTTGTAAATAATTCATTATCACTCAATTTATTATTCGCTGCTGCTTCTTTATTGATGATCATTTTATCAATTGAATTTTGAAGTGTTAAAAATGATTGAGTTTTATCAAAATAACACTTTTTCTTTAATTTGTCTACCTCTGAATCTGAATATCCAAAAGGAGAATAATCCATTGATATAAATTTATTAATCTCACTCCATGTTGTTTCGCTTCTATATTCATTCAATACACTATTCAAAAACATATTATATAGGACATAATATTATACTCCATTTCATTCATAAAACTAGGAGAATCATCACTCATATTGTAACGTAGTAAATAATCATAATTATTCTCTTTAAATGAATTAATATTTATTGCTAAGTATATTTCTATCATGGTGAGTGTAATCTTCATCTTTGATATAGTTTCTTAATTCATTTTCACTTGAAAATTTAATTGTAATTTCTGATAGTTTTGGCACTTTCAATAACTCGATTGAATCTTTTAGACTATTCTTTTCATCATCACTCAATACACTTGTATTGAAATTAAAACCTATTTACAATAAATGTCAATATAAATATATATATACCAGGATAAAAACCATCCATTTTATTCAGAAAATTGTTCACATCATTTTCATTACCAACAACTGCTATATGCATACCCATATCCTTGATATGAGCCAAACATATCTCCTAAAGGGTAAATCTCTTTAGCGTTTAATACAAAACTATGGCCTCATTATAAAAAAATTACAAATACGTTTGAGTCTTATAAACAACTGGATCAACTGAATAATAAATTGGAATAAGAATAATTCCGATAAGCACTGGAATACACTATTATAGGTAATTAAATCATAAACGTAATACAAACTCAATAATCAGCTTTGGAAGATGTCTTATCTTTATGATCCATATCTTTTTAAGCATTAGCCATAAATGAATCCAAAACATTAGGCACAACACTAGAATATAAAAGATGATTTATAAAATGCTTTTAGGAATTTGTAAAGTAAGTGTTATAGCGTGAAGAAAATATTGTAAAAAAAACTGTTATCTCACAATCTGTATATAAAGTGTCTAGACAATTTTTATAAAAATAACTTAACAACAGTTTCTATCTTTTGGATTTTTCACACCACTGTAAAAACACTTATCAACATCTTAGAAATATGCAATTATCAATTTATTAACTTTATAACCCCATAGTATCTTGGGTATAACATCATTTTATTTATAATTACTTAATCCCACTACATATTAAGTGAATAATTTCTAAACTACAACCTGACTTGTTGATAAAGCATATAGATTTTTCTAAGGGCTTGATTACTGTAATTTCAAGATTAAAATAAAGTGCTTCTAACGATCTTGTAACATTGTCAATATCATCATTGTTCTTTTAATAGTATATTTTCCATAGCCTGCTTATCATTTAATTAAATACATGGTAGCAAGTGTATTAGGTGTATTATTACTGTATTTCAAATAGTCCTACTGAGGCTTAAAGAAAACCGACATTTGTAGATTAGAAAATCGCAAAATTTCACTATGTTCAAAGGTATTAATTTTATTATTATTGTATAAAAGATTTCTGTGAGTCATTCTGGCTTGATCTGTGGTTGATGATCAAGAAAACTTGTGTTCTTAAGATGAGACATCCTGTTAGAACCTTTTTTGAAATTGTATTACCATCTATTCCATTTGTCTAGGGTCTACCAATTCTTATGACTATCGGGTTCTTGCCAATATGGCTGGTTGTTGATCCATATTACTACCAAAAGGAGACGTATATATTTTATTGCTATATACAATAGCTTTGTAAGTAATGCAAGGGAAATTTACCCATTAGGAGACATGTTTGCTCATATTAAAGAAATGGGTATGCACGTTGCTGTTGTTGGTAAGCAAAGTGATGTAACTAGTTTTATAGACAAGATGGATAATTTTTATCCAGGTATTATTTCATTAATATTAATGTTTGTTAAATAGGCTTTAATTTCGATGAAAGTATATTATCTCAGGATGAAAAAAATCAGTTCAACGGAACGATCGAGTTATTGAAAGTGCCAAAACTATCAGATGTCGTTCTAAAGTTTTACAGTGAAGATGATTTAAAAAGATATGTTGAAGATGAAGATTATACACGTCATGATAGAATATACTTAGCAATAAACCTCAATTCATTCTCAGATAACAATTATGATTATTTATTACGTTATAATATGAGTGATGATTCACCCAATTTCCAAAATCCACAACAAAATACTCAATGGTTGGGAAGAGAAATTATTTTTGATGATATTGACAAGTTCATTACAATGAAATACACTCCAGATGCTGTTTCTACTAAAGAAAAAAATGAAATAAAAATGAGAGCTAGTTTCTCAGATACTCAATCGTTTTTAACACTTCAAAATTCAATTGATAAAATGATCATTAATCACAAAGCAGCAAATGAATTGAGTGATAATGAATTATTTGTAAAATTCTATTCAAAATCATATCTTGTTAAGAAAAATAGAGTATAATATATTTATCTTTAAATTTTATTTAGTATGATATGTTATATCAAACAATATTAGCTTTAAACAACACCCATCCAACTGAATTAATGAATGAAATAAAGAAATTTACTCAAGAATATAACTATGATCCTCAAATCACCAGAATCACAACCTTCCACAATTTCCATATTATTTAAGTACTTATTTCTTAAGATTAGGTATGTTCTTTGGATTATGTTACAATTTGGTTTATATATTTACATTTTCATGGTTAATTTATGGTGTTGCTAGTGAAAAAGAGA
>NGBS01000661.1:0-31448 GCA_002245135.1 Proteromonas lacertae | reverse complement strand
TAGATTCTCAAATTGATGATATTAACAATTCTATTATGAAGAATAAGGAGAATTGTAATGATATTAAGGGAATGATTGAGAAAGAGAAGAATTATGCCATTTGAATAGTGATGAAGAAGGATCAGAAGATAATGCATTTGATCAAAATAGATTTGACAATGATTTAGAGGAGATTAACAACAAAATCGATGAATTAGACAATGAATTGAAAGTATTAGATGAAAAGGTTGATGGTATTAATGAATTATCAGATATTATCAACGATTTAGAATCTTTAGAAGGAAGAAAGAAAGCTATCAATGATGAAATAGAAAAATTGAATGGTATAATAGATCATTTGAATGATAATGAAAATATTGAACAAAGTGAGATAGAAAATGTTAAGAAAGATAGTGATAAAATAACTAAAGATTTGAATGAAATAAATGACAAGATCAATAAAGTAAAAAACAGTACATCTAACAGCAAAATCGATGATTTAGATGACAAGAAAGTTGATGGTGTTAAGAATGATGTTAATAAGTTGGAAGATGAAATGAAAAACATATTCAAAGATTTAAGTGATTTGAATAAGAAAGTTCATGAGTTAGAACAAAGACCATTCACTGAAAGTACATTACAAAAGCCAATGAGATATGAAGGAGATGAAAGTGCATTACCACAGGATGTAGATGAAATTAGAGAACAGATTAAACGATTAAATCAACAATTAGCTGATAAAGAAGATGTATCATTGGATAAACTAAGAGATAAACTTCACAGTCTGAATGAAGATGCTGAACAATTGGAAAATGAATTATCTAAAAAGAAAGAGTTTAATGGAATTAGAATCAAATCCATCAACAACACCTGAACAAGTAAAGTCAATTGAAGATGATATCAAAAGAATGGAAGAGAACTTAGATAAAATAAGAGAAGGATTAAGAAATGAAGAAACTAAAATACACGAATTAGAAGTTCAAGGAGAACCAACCAATGATGAGAAGAAAATAAACATAAAAACAAGCAAAAAAGAGATATTTGAAGAATTACAAGGAATTAAAGGTGATATTCAAAATACTAACAATGATTTAGATAAACTCAACAAATCTTTACATCAATTAGAAGATGTTAGTCATTTGAATGCATTAGTTGATTCACATGAACAAACTGGTTCGATGTTGCATGATGATTTGACTCATTTAGATGATTTCTTTAATGATTTAGAGGAAGAGATTTCTTAGATAGATGTAAATTATATAAAGATGAAGAGAGTATTAATCCTGAATGTCCAAAGAAGAGTAGTTATGTTAATGCTGCTAAGAAATTAGATGAAGAATTAGGAAAGAAACAGGAAGAATTGAGTGAATTAAAGAAAGAAATAAGTGAATTAGAAATCAATAATACTCCAAAATCAAGTGAGGAAATTAATAAGATGAAGAATAAAGCCAAAAATCTTGAAAGTGAATTAGCTGATTTATATAGAAAAGGAGATGAATTGAAGAAAGCATTAGATTTGATTAAGAATGAAATGTTCAACAAAATGGAAAAGAAATTACCAAAAGATGAAGAAAATCTATCAGATTTAGAAAAAGAGAATGATCAACACTTTGAGAAAAGTAACTGAATTGAAATATAATGAATTTAGTAATCCTGATTTAATACCAATTTGTGAAAGACTATTAAAGGTGATGCTGATAAGATTAATGAGTTGAGTTCTGAATTAGCTTCATTAAAAGGTCAATTAGAAACAATTAAGAATGACATTGACAATTCCTCACCTGAAACTATAAAGAATTTGGATAATAGCATTAAAGAGTTTGAGAACAAAATGGATGAATTGAAAACTGAAGAGAAGAATATCAATGACACATTGCGTGATATTGATGAAGTGATAAAACAAAAGAATAGTTTAAGTGATTTAAATAAAATGGAAAATATTTGTCAGAACAAATTGAATCAATTGAAGAATAAAGTTGATAGATTAGTTCCAGTATTACCCAGAAGAGGATCAAGAGAAGAAGAAGAAAAAAAGAAGAAGGAGAAGAAGGAGAAGAAATTGATGAAGAAAAGAAACAGTTACAATTGTTACAATCAAGCATTAATGATACTCAAAACAGTCTTGATGAAATATGTAATGAATTACAAGAAGAAAAAAATCATTTGGATGAAATTAAAGAAGAAGAAACAGATAAATGTCATGAGGAGATTAAAAATAGCAAAGAGAATCAAAAGAAAATCGAAGATGAAATAGAGAAGGTTCAATCTGATTTACAATCAATTCAAGATGATTTGATGAATTTATTGGCAATTCAGCAACAACAATCAGAGAATAAGTTAGAAGGGAAGAATGATGATATGTTACAACTAAGTGAAAAAATGAATAAATTAGAACAAGAATTGAATAATTCAAAATCACAATTGAATGATGAACAGATTAATAACGATGCATTGAAAGAAGAAATTGCAAATTTGGAGAAACAAATTGAAGAATCTAAACAGCTATTAGAGAATGAAAAATATGGAAGTGCTGGTAGTATAGAAGCTAATTCGTTAGAACAATTATTAAGTGATAGAATTAGAGTATTAAAATCTGATGTAACAAGAATAAGAAATCTATATAATAAGGTTAATGAGGATTTACAAACTTATAAGTTTGATAAGAAATTATCAAACAAACCAGAGGTTGTGAAGTTAGAATCTACATTATTCAATGTTAATGAATCATTAAATCAATGTTCTGATGAAATAAAAGAAGAAGATAGTATTCTAAGTGAATATGAAACACAATCTGAAGTTGATATAAGTAAATTATTGGATTTACACCCCAAACTATTGAAAACTGAAAAGAAACTTAAAAATTCTGAAGATCAATTGGTAGCTGATTCTTATTTGGCTAATTACAGTGATTTAGTTAAAGCAAGAGAAGAAATACAATCAATTGAAAATGTACAACAAGATCAAGAACAAAAATTAGAAGAGAAAGAGAAAGAATTACAATCTGCTACAGATGAATTGAATCAAAAGGTTCAACAATTACAAACATTAGAAGATCAACTAAAAGAAACTGAAAAAGAATTACAGAATGAAAAGATAAGAATTTAGAAAAAGAACTGAAACAATTAGAGAATGATCTTGAGAATGTAAAAGAACAATTGTCATTACAACAAGCTAGATATGATGGTTTGAATTTATCCACACTAGAACAACAGTTGAAGGAGTTGAAAGAAGAAGCAATACAATTGAATAAAGAGTTAAAGAAAAGAAAATTTGAATTAAAAGCTATTCAAGATGAAAAGACTGGAAAGAATGATAATGATTTAGCTGTTGATAATAAATTAGATGAAATATCACAGAAACTAGATGAAACAAAGAATGGATTATATGAAGCTGAAGAATCTTTTGTTGAATTTCGTAATGAAATCAGTAATTTAGAAAGTGAAGAAAAAGAAAGCAGAAGAAACGAAATAAAAGAAAAGTTAGATCTTCTTGGAGAAATTTTACGAAGTGATAAAGAGAGAGTAAGTGATTTATCATATGCTTTAAAGTGGTTGAAAGATGCTAATAGTCTAGACGAACAGATTAAAGTGAATGAAGCTACATTGAATGAATTATTGAAGGAAACACATGATTTACAAGATAGTTTCAATTATCTTGATGAAACTGATTATTTAGATGAATATAAATTGGCTGAAACAATTGATCCTAAAATACCAAAGAAATCAAGTTATGTTAATTCAACCAATGAATTAGTAGAGAAATTGGAAGAACAACAAAATGAAATGAAAGAACTTAAAGAGAATTTGGATAATTCAAATATTGAACAATTTGAAGAAGCAAGTCGTAATGTTACTATTTATACCTTAAAGACAGATGAAATTAAGAAAGATTTAGGTGAATCAAAGAAAGAAACTAAAAACTTAAATCGTTCATTAAAAGCTATTAAGAGTGATATATATGCTCGTGTATATGGTAAAGTCAAACCTGGATTAAGTGATTTAAAACAATTAGAATCACAGAATAAGAAGAATAAAGATACTTTAGATGAATTGAGTTATAATCCATACAGTAAAGATGATTATAGAAAGAATATTGAAGATAGAATGTTGCACAATAGTGATGCTGTTAAAAGACAAACTAAGAGTTATAATATGATTGATTCATCCTTAAATGAAATTAAACCTCAAGTACAATCAACTCCAGTTGAAAGATTGAAGGAATTAGAAAATCAAGTGAATAAATTAGATGAAGATTACAATAGAATTAAAGAAGAAAATGATATATTAACTGATTCTATCCAAACTAATAGTAAATTGATTGATCAGAGACAAAGTGCTTATGATCTTGAAACAACTGCTAATTTATGTAAAGGACAAATTGATGATTTAGGTGAAAGAGTAGATGAGATTAAAAAGTCACCAAATTGTACTGAAAAGAAACTTATTCCTTTACAGAAGAAACTAAGTGAATTAGATAAAGAAATAGAAAAAATAAACGAAGATATTCAAGGTGAAATATCTAAAGTTAATAATGTTGATGATAGTGATACAGAAAAGTGTAAAAATGTTATTGCTGCTAGTAAAGAGAATCAAAAACAAATAAGTGAAGAAATTGCAAGATTAAAAGAAAAATGTTCAAATCTAAGAAATGATTTACTTCAAGTTGAATTAGATCCAACCAAGATATTAGAAGAATTGGAGAATGTAAAGAATGATAATAAATCATTGAATAATGATGTTGAGATGTTGAATCATGAGATTTCAAAGTTACAAAATGAATTAGCTGAAGAAAAAGAAAAACTTAAACAAAAGACAAGAGATAGTAATAACTTGGAAGAAAAAGAAAAGTCTGTAGAAAGTGCTTTAACAGAATCAAAAGAACAAATTGAAGAATTAAAAGAAGATAATGATGACTTGAAAAAGCAAATCGACGAATTAAACAAAGCATTAGAAAGTGTAAAAGAAGGTGAAAACAATTCTCAATATGGTTTATTAAATGAATATTTAGATGATGAATTAAAGATGTTAGAAGAAGATTATAAACGTATCAATGGAATTGCTGATCATTGTAATGAAAATTTAATCAAATTAAAGAAGAATGAAGAATTAAAGAAGAAGAAATATATAAAGAATTTAGAAAAGAGTTTGAAAGAAGTTCGACCTGAATTAAGTAAATGTAATGATGAGATAAAAGAAGAGCGTGATATGTTAAATGAATTTGAAAGTAATCCTGATACAAGTAGTCAATTATTAGATGATTTACATCAAAAGATGAAAACAACTGAGAGTAAACTACGAGATTGTGAAAGTAAATTATTAAAGAATGATGGTGATAGTATTGATGGTTTATGTAAGAGTGTGATAGATAATCAAAATGAATTAAATAAAGCTGAAGAATTATTAAAGAATCAAAATGATAAAATCGATAATTTAGAAAGTAAGATGATGAATAATGAAGACTATATTGGTGATGAATCAATCGTTCGAGCCGAAGTATTGGGAATTTGTGAGTTAAATGATTTAGGTGATGAAAGTTTATTAATGGATAATGAAATGGGTAATTTAGAAAGTAGTCCTGAGATGATGAAAGATAAAGTTGATGATTTAGAGAATCGTGAAATGCATAACAAATTAGATGAATTAAAGAAAGAATTGAATAATTTAAAGAAATACAGTAAAGAAGATAAACGAGAACTAGAAAAGAAGAATAAAAACCAGATAGGTGAAGATGACAATGATATAAAACTGAAGAAAGATTTAGATGAAATTGATAATAATTTGAAAGATATTGGTGAAGAAATAGAAAAGTGTGAAAAAGCGATTAATAAACTTGAAGAGAATCAAAAAGACTTAGCTGAATTTGAAAAAGCTAATGATCGAAAAGAGATTCATGATGATTTAAAATCGATAGAAGAAAAGTTGAATGAAAACGATAATAAACTCGATAAATTAGAGAATAAGATGAAATGTTACGAAGATATAAGATGTTTGAATGATATGTTAAAAGATAATGAGAATAATTTGAATGATATAAATGAAAATGTGAAAAAGATAGGTGATGATTTTAAAGACTTGAATGAAGATGATTATTTGAAAGAGAGTAAACTATGTGAAGAAAGTGAAGTGATAGATCCAAAGAAGAACAGTTATATAAATAGTTTGAACGAATTAAAAGAGAAGAGTGTTGAAAGTGAGAATGATCTGAATGAAACAAAGAAAGAATTAGATGAGATAAAAGTAGATGATGATGAAGAAGAAAAAGATATTGAAGAAATGAAAGAAAAATTATTCGAGTTAGGAAATAAAGAAATCGATTTAAGTGTAAAATTCGAGAAACTAAAGAATAATTCAAATGAATTAAAGAATGATTTAAATGATATAAAAGATGTAAAAATGAAATTAATCGAAGAGAAAGAAAAGAATGTAGAAGAAGATTTAAGTGAATTAAAGAAAGAAAATGAAAAATTACATAATCGACTAAAGAAATGTGATAAAGATTTGTTAAAGAATAAAGAAGTGATTGATAAATTAGATAAGCGATTAGAAGATATGAAATGTGAATTGGATGAGAATGAATTAGAAAATTTCGATATTGAGACAAGTAAAATAATTCCAATGAAAGAAGATCTGGAGAATGTGAGAGTGAATGAAATAAAAGAATTAGAACATAATGTAGATGAGATGAATGAAAAATTAGAGAAGCTGAAGAATGAAAAAGACGAAATAGAAGAAAAATTGAAAGTATTAGAAGATATGAATGATTTAAAAGAAAGTCTTGATGATTTAAATAAAGATGTTGAGTTATGTAAAAGATTAGATGATCGAGTTCATAACAAATTGAACAATATAAAAGAGAATGAAAGTATGTCTAAAGAAAAGATAGATGAAATAGAAGAAGAATTAAAAGATATAGAAAATGAATTATACAGTAAAGAAAAAGAGATATTAAATGAGAATGAAAAATTAGTAAATGTCGATGAAAATGCAGAAGATGTAGAAGATAAATTGAAAGAAATAAAAGATGATATATTAAGAGAGAAGAAAGAAGTTGAAGAATTAAAGAGTCGATTAGAAAAGTTATGTGATGAAATGGGACTGAGTAAAGATATAAGTGGTGATAATAGTAATATATTTGATGCTGATAAAGCTGAATTATTGAAAGAAATCGATGATTTAAAGATGAATGATTTAGAAAGTCGATATAAAGACTTAAAGAAAAAGAATGATAAATTAGAGAATGAATTAAGTAAATTAAAGAAGAATATAAATAAATTGAATGAAGATAAGATAGGTAAAGACGATAATAGTAATGATATGGATAATAAGTTAAGTGAATTAGAAAATGAATTAAATGAAAATGACAATAAATTGAATGAAATCAATAATAAAATAAACGATTTAAAGAATAATAAAGATGATTTAAGTGTAAATGAAAAGAGTGAAAGTCGAAGTAAGATAAAGAAAGAGTTGAATGAAATGAAAGATCGATTAGATGAAGATGAAAAGAGTTTAGACGATTTAGAAGATAATTTAAAGAATTTGAAAGATATAAATACATTGAATGATCGATTAAAGACTCATGAAGATGATTTATGTAAATTGAGTGATGATTTAAACAAAATTCAGAACGAATTGAGTGAATTAGAAGAGAAAGATGTGAATGATGAATGTAAGATAATTCCAAAAGAAGAATTAGATAAACTCGAGAATAAAGAAATGAATGAAGAAAGTCCTAAAAAAGATAGTTATATAAACAGTTCGAAATATCTAAATGAAAAGTTAAAAGAAAAAGAAGATAAGATGAAAGAAATTAGTGATGAATTGAATAAATTAGATGTGATAAATGAGAATGAAGATGATTCAATGAATGAGAAACTAAAAGATTATAATGACAAAATCCAAGAATTAGAAAAAGAAATAAAAGAGTTGAAAAATGATACAAATAAATTAAATAAGAATGTAGATACAATGAAAGATGAATTATATAACAAGATGAAGAGTGAAAGTGATAATGGTGAAGATAAATTATGTGACTTAAAGAAAGAAAATGAAAAGTTAGATAATCGTTTAAGTAAATTATTGATAGATGATGCAAACAATAAAGATTTAATTCCTGAATTAGATCATATGTTAAATGAAGATAAAAGTAATATAGAGGAAAGTAAGAATAAATTAAGTGAATTTTCTGGAAAGTTGAAAGCCGTAAATCCAAAGAAGAATGAAGTATCTGTTGAGAAATTAAAGAATTTAGAAAAAGAATATGATGATCTTGAGAAAGAGATGAACGATTTAAATGATAATGAAAAATATGTAAAAGATCGCTTAGATAATATCGAGAATGTAAAAGAGAATAAAGAAAAATTAGAAAACTTAAAGAAAGAATATCAAGATAATAATAACAAGATAAATGATTTACATAAGAAGATGGAAATATTAAAGATCGATTTAAATGATGATCCTTCAAGTGAATTAGTATTAGAGAAATGTGAGAATGAATTAGAAGAGATGGAAGAAGTAGTTCCTTCAATTGAAGAAAAGATAGATGAAGAGACAAAACGATTAGAGAATATAGATGAAAATGAGATAGAAAAATGTGAAAGTGAATTAGAAGAAAGTAATAAAAACGAGAAAGAAATCGAGAATAAATTAGATGAAATGAAAAATAATCTAAATAGTTTAGAAGATATATTGAATAATTTAGGAAAGAAGAGTGGTGAAAATGCCAATAAGAAATATATCGAGAAACTAGAGAATCAACTAGAAGAACAAGAAAAAGAATATGATGATTATAAACTAAAAGACTTAGAACGAAAATATGCTGAATTAAAATCTGAATGTAAAGCATTAGAAAGATCGTTAGAGAATTACAAAGATGATGTAAATGATTTAGAAAGTGAGAGTATAGGAAAGAATGACATAAATCTCGCAATTCATAATAAGTTAGATACAATGCAACAAAGTCTAGAAGAAGAGAAATCTAGTTTAAATCGATGTAATGATTTAATAACCGATTATAAAGACAATAAGAATGATTTAAATCATGATGAAAAAGATGAAAGATATAGTGAAATAAACGATGAATTAGGTGAGACAAGTATAAGATTAATGAATGATCGAGATCAATTAAATGAATTAAAGAAATCAATAAAATGTTTGAAAGATGCCACAAGTTTGGATGAAAAGATGCGTGGAAATGAAGATACAATAAAAGAGATAAAGAAAGAATTAGACAATTTAAATAAAGAATTTGATGATTTAGAAGAGAGTGATTTCTTAGATGAATGTAAGATAGGTAAAATCGAAGATGATGAAAATCCAAAGAAGAGTAGTTATATAAATGGTGTAAATGAACTAGATAAAAAGATGGATGAAAAAGCTAAAGAAATCAATGATTTAAAGAAAGAAATAAACGATTTAAATCTAAAAGAAGAAAGTGAGACAAGTCAAAAATTGAAGAATCTGAGTTTTAAAGAACATGATTTAGAAAAAGAAATAAAAGATTTAAAAGATGATTATAAAGATTTAAACCATTCTTTGTCAGTAATAAAAGGTGATATTTGTAGTACGTTAAAATCTAAATTACCAAAAGATGAAGATCGTTTAGAAGATTTGAGTAAAGAAAACAAGAAATTGGAAGAAGAATTACGAAGTCAAAACTATAGTAATCCCAACAACGAAGAAATAATGAAGATTAGTAATGATGATATATTAGAAAGTAAGAAGAATATTGAAGAAGCTAATAATGAATTAAATCGATTGAATGGTAGTATAAAATCTGTGAAGAATGATTTAGATAATACATCTAG
Organism: Proteromonas lacertae; assembly: GCA_002245135.1. Lineage (NCBI taxonomy): Eukaryota > Bigyra > Opalinata > Proteromonadidae > Proteromonas > Proteromonas lacertae. The sequence continues at coordinate 21,664 of NGBS01000661.1, read as the reverse complement.
TGAAAAGTTGAAGAATCTAAAATCTTGTTTAGAAGTATTAGAAGATTCCTTGAATAAACTAGAAGATAATGAAAAAGAGTTGAAAGATCGATTAGATAATTTAGAAGAGATGATAAAATTGAAAGAAGGAATGAATGAGTTAAAGAGTGAAGCTAATGAATGTAAAGAAAAGAGTAAAAGATTAGATGAAGAGATGAACAAATTACGAAATGACTTAGATTCAAATCCCAATATAAATGAAGAAAAGCTAAATGAGATAGAAGATCGATTAAAGAAGATTGAGAATGAAAATTACCTGAGGTAGATAGTAAAATGGAAAATGATGAAAAAGAGTTGAATGAAATAGATGAGATGAATAATGAAAAATGTCGTTTAGAGATAATAAAGATGAAAGATGATGAGAAAGAATTGAATGATGAATTGAATGAAATAAAGAAAGAATTAGATGATATAAGTCATGAACTAATATCAGCTGAGAAAGATCCTGAAAAGATATTAGCAGAGATGAACAAACTGAAAGAAGAAAAAGAAGATTTAGAAAATGCAAATAATGAAATAATGTCTAAATTAGAAGAAATGGAGAAGAGTCGAAAAGACGATGAAGATGATGAAAAATTACTGGAAGAAAAACTAGCATCAGTTGAAAATACATTAAGTGAAGCGAAAGAACAAATCGAAGAGTTGAAAGAAGATAATAATGATTTAGAGAAGCAGATAGAAGAATTAAACAAAGCATTAGAAAGTGTAAAAGAAGGTGAAAACAATTCTCAATATGGTTTATTAAATGAATATTTAGATGATGAATTAAAGATGTTAGAAGAAGATTATAAACGTATCAATGGAATTGCTGATCATTGTAATGAAAATTTAATCAAATTAAAGAAGAATGAAGAATTAAAGAAGAAGAAATATATAAAGAATTTAGAAAAGAGTTTGAAAGAAGTTCGACCTGAATTAAGTAAATGTAATGATGAGATAAAAGAAGAGCGTGATATGTTAAATGAATTTGAAAGTAATCCTGATACAAGTAGTCAATTATTAGATGATTTACATCAAAAGATGAAAACAACTGAGAGTAAACTACGAGATTGTGAAAGTAAATTATTAAAGAATGATGGTGATAGTATTGATGGTTTATGTAAGAGTGTGATAGATAATCAAAATGAATTAAATAAAGCTGAAGAATTATTAAAGAATCAAAATGATAAAATCGATAATTTAGAAAGTAAGATGATGAATAATGAAGACTATATTGGTGATGAATCAATCGTTCGAGCCGAAGTATTGGGAATTTGTGAGTTAAATGATTTAGGTGATGAAAGTTTATTAATGGATAATGAAATGGGTAATTTAGAAAGTAGTCCTGAGATGATGAAAGATAAAGTTGATGATTTAGAGAATCGTGAAATGCATAACAAATTAGATGAATTAAAGAAAGAATTGAATAATTTAAAGAAATACAGTAAAGAAGATAAACGAGAACTAGAAAAGAAGAATAAAAACCAGATAGGTGAAGATGACAATGATATAAAACTGAAGAAAGATTTAGATGAAATTGATAATAATTTGAAAGATATTGGTGAAGAAATAGAAAAGTGTGAAAAAGCGATTAATAAACTTGAAGAGAATCAAAAAGACTTAGCTGAATTTGAAAAAGCTAATGATCGAAAAGAGATTCATGATGATTTAAAATCGATAGAAGAAAAGTTGAATGAAAACGATAATAAACTCGATAAATTAGAGAATAAGATGAAATGTTACGAAGATATAAGATGTTTGAATGATATGTTAAAAGATAATGAGAATAATTTGAATGATATAAATGAAAATGTGAAAAAGATAGGTGATGATTTTAAAGACTTGAATGAAGATGATTATTTGAAAGAGAGTAAACTATGTGAAGAAAGTGAAGTGATAGATCCAAAGAAGAACAGTTATATAAATAGTTTGAACGAATTAAAAGAGAAGAGTGTTGAAAGTGAGAATGATCTGAATGAAACAAAGAAAGAATTAGATGAGATAAAAGTAGATGATGATGAAGAAGAAAAAGATATTGAAGAAATGAAAGAAAAATTATTCGAGTTAGGAAATAAAGAAATCGATTTAAGTGTAAAATTCGAGAAACTAAAGAATAATTCAAATGAATTAAAGAATGATTTAAATGATATAAAAGATGTAAAAATGAAATTAATCGAAGAGAAAGAAAAGAATGTAGAAGAAGATTTAAGTGAATTAAAGAAAGAAAATGAAAAATTACATAATCGACTAAAGAAATGTGATAAAGATTTGTTAAAGAATAAAGAAGTGATTGATAAATTAGATAAGCGATTAGAAGATATGAAATGTGAATTGGATGAGAATGAATTAGAAAATTTCGATATTGAGACAAGTAAAATAATTCCAATGAAAGAAGATCTGGAGAATGTGAGAGTGAATGAAATAAAAGAATTAGAACATAATGTAGATGAGATGAATGAAAAATTAGAGAAGCTGAAGAATGAAAAAGACGAAATAGAAGAAAAATTGAAAGTATTAGAAGATATGAATGATTTAAAAGAAAGTCTTGATGATTTAAATAAAGATGTTGAGTTATGTAAAAGATTAGATGATCGAGTTCATAACAAATTGAACAATATAAAAGAGAATGAAAGTATGTCTAAAGAAAAGATAGATGAAATAGAAGAAGAATTAAAAGATATAGAAAATGAATTATACAGTAAAGAAAAAGAGATATTAAATGAGAATGAAAAATTAGTAAATGTCGATGAAAATGCAGAAGATGTAGAAGATAAATTGAAAGAAATAAAAGATGATATATTAAGAGAGAAGAAAGAAGTTGAAGAATTAAAGAGTCGATTAGAAAAGTTATGTGATGAAATGGGACTGAGTAAAGATATAAGTGGTGATAATAGTAATATATTTGATGCTGATAAAGCTGAATTATTGAAAGAAATCGATGATTTAAAGATGAATGATTTAGAAAGTCGATATAAAGACTTAAAGAAAAAGAATGATAAATTAGAGAATGAATTAAGTAAATTAAAGAAGAATATAAATAAATTGAATGAAGATAAGATAGGTAAAGACGATAATAGTAATGATATGGATAATAAGTTAAGTGAATTAGAAAATGAATTAAATGAAAATGACAATAAATTGAATGAAATCAATAATAAAATAAACGATTTAAAGAATAATAAAGATGATTTAAGTGTAAATGAAAAGAGTGAAAGTCGAAGTAAGATAAAGAAAGAGTTGAATGAAATGAAAGATCGATTAGATGAAGATGAAAAGAGTTTAGACGATTTAGAAGATAATTTAAAGAATTTGAAAGATATAAATACATTGAATGATCGATTAAAGACTCATGAAGATGATTTATGTAAATTGAGTGATGATTTAAACAAAATTCAGAACGAATTGAGTGAATTAGAAGAGAAAGATGTGAATGATGAATGTAAGATAATTCCAAAAGAAGAATTAGATAAACTCGAGAATAAAGAAATGAATGAAGAAAGTCCTAAAAAAGATAGTTATATAAACAGTTCGAAATATCTAAATGAAAAGTTAAAAGAAAAAGAAGATAAGATGAAAGAAATTAGTGATGAATTGAATAAATTAGATGTGATAAATGAGAATGAAGATGATTCAATGAATGAGAAACTAAAAGATTATAATGACAAAATCCAAGAATTAGAAAAAGAAATAAAAGAGTTGAAAAATGATACAAATAAATTAAATAAGAATGTAGATACAATGAAAGATGAATTATATAACAAGATGAAGAGTGAAAGTGATAATGGTGAAGATAAATTATGTGACTTAAAGAAAGAAAATGAAAAGTTAGATAATCGTTTAAGTAAATTATTGATAGATGATGCAAACAATAAAGATTTAATTCCTGAATTAGATCATATGTTAAATGAAGATAAAAGTAATATAGAGGAAAGTAAGAATAAATTAAGTGAATTTTCTGGAAAGTTGAAAGCCGTAAATCCAAAGAAGAATGAAGTATCTGTTGAGAAATTAAAGAATTTAGAAAAAGAATATGATGATCTTGAGAAAGAGATGAACGATTTAAATGATAATGAAAAATATGTAAAAGATCGCTTAGATAATATCGAGAATGTAAAAGAGAATAAAGAAAAATTAGAAAACTTAAAGAAAGAATATCAAGATAATAATAACAAGATAAATGATTTACATAAGAAGATGGAAATATTAAAGATCGATTTAAATGATGATCCTTCAAGTGAATTAGTATTAGAGAAATGTGAGAATGAATTAGAAGAGATGGAAGAAGTAGTTCCTTCAATTGAAGAAAAGATAGATGAAGAGACAAAACGATTAGAGAATATAGATGAAAATGAGATAGAAAAATGTGAAAGTGAATTAGAAGAAAGTAATAAAAACGAGAAAGAAATCGAGAATAAATTAGATGAAATGAAAAATAATCTAAATAGTTTAGAAGATATATTGAATAATTTAGGAAAGAAGAGTGGTGAAAATGCCAATAAGAAATATATCGAGAAACTAGAGAATCAACTAGAAGAACAAGAAAAAGAATATGATGATTATAAACTAAAAGACTTAGAACGAAAATATGCTGAATTAAAATCTGAATGTAAAGCATTAGAAAGATCGTTAGAGAATTACAAAGATGATGTAAATGATTTAGAAAGTGAGAGTATAGGAAAGAATGACATAAATCTCGCAATTCATAATAAGTTAGATACAATGCAACAAAGTCTAGAAGAAGAGAAATCTAGTTTAAATCGATGTAATGATTTAATAACCGATTATAAAGACAATAAGAATGATTTAAATCATGATGAAAAAGATGAAAGATATAGTGAAATAAACGATGAATTAGGTGAGACAAGTATAAGATTAATGAATGATCGAGATCAATTAAATGAATTAAAGAAATCAATAAAATGTTTGAAAGATGCCACAAGTTTGGATGAAAAGATGCGTGGAAATGAAGATACAATAAAAGAGATAAAGAAAGAATTAGACAATTTAAATAAAGAATTTGATGATTTAGAAGAGAGTGATTTCTTAGATGAATGTAAGATAGGTAAAATCGAAGATGATGAAAATCCAAAGAAGAGTAGTTATATAAATGGTGTAAATGAACTAGATAAAAAGATGGATGAAAAAGCTAAAGAAATCAATGATTTAAAGAAAGAAATAAACGATTTAAATCTAAAAGAAGAAAGTGAGACAAGTCAAAAATTGAAGAATCTGAGTTTTAAAGAACATGATTTAGAAAAAGAAATAAAAGATTTAAAAGATGATTATAAAGATTTAAACCATTCTTTGTCAGTAATAAAAGGTGATATTTGTAGTACGTTAAAATCTAAATTACCAAAAGATGAAGATCGTTTAGAAGATTTGAGTAAAGAAAACAAGAAATTGGAAGAAGAATTACGAAGTCAAAACTATAGTAATCCCAACAACGAAGAAATAATGAAGATTAGTAATGATGATATATTAGAAAGTAAGAAGAATATTGAAGAAGCTAATAATGAATTAAATCGATTGAATGGTAGTATAAAATCTGTGAAGAATGATTTAGATAATACATCTAGTGAAAAGTTGAAGAATCTAAAATCTTGTTTAGAAGTATTAGAAGATTCCTTGAATAAACTAGAAGATAATGAAAAAGAGTTGAAAGATCGATTAGATAATTTAGAAGAGATGATAAAATTGAAAGAAGGAATGAATGAGTTAAAGAGTGAAGCTAATGAATGTAAAGAAAAGAGTAAAAGATTAGATGAAGAGATGAACAAATTACGAAATGACTTAGATTCAAATCCCAATATAAATGAAGAAAAGCTAAATGAGATAGAAGATCGATTAAAGAAGATTGAGAATGAAAAATTACCTGAGGTAGATAGTAAAATGGAAAATGATGAAAAAGAGTTGAATGAAATAGATGAGATGAATAATGAAAAATGTCGTTTAGAGATAATAAAGATGAAAGATGATGAGAAAGAATTGAATGATGAATTGAATGAAATAAAGAAAGAATTAGATGATATAAGTCATGAACTAATATCAGCTGAGAAAGATCCTGAAAAGATATTAGCAGAGATGAACAAACTGAAAGAAGAAAAAGAAGATTTAGAAAATGCAAATAATGAAATAATGTCTAAATTAGAAGAAATGGAGAAGAGTCGAAAAGACGATGAAGATGATGAAAAATTACTGGAAGAAAAACTAGCATCAGTTGAAAATACATTAAGTGAAGCGAAAGAACAAATCGAAGAGTTGAAAGAAGATAATAATGATTTAGAGAAGCAGATAGAAGAATTAAACAAAGCATTAGAAAGTGTAAAAGAAGGTGAAAACAATTCTCAATATGGTTTATTAAATGAATATTTAGATGATGAATTAAAGATGTTAGAAGAAGATTATAAACGTATCAATGGAATTGCTGATCATTGTAATGAAAATTTAATCAAATTAAAGAAGAATGAAGAATTAAAGAAGAAGAAATATATAAAGAATTTAGAAAAGAGTTTGAAAGAAGTTCGACCTGAATTAAGTAAATGTAATGATGAGATAAAAGAAGAGCGTGATATGTTAAATGAATTTGAAAGTAATCCTGATACAAGTAGTCAATTATTAGATGATTTACATCAAAAGATGAAAACAACTGAGAGTAAACTACGAGATTGTGAAAGTAAATTATTAAAGAATGATGGTGATAGTATTGATGGTTTATGTAAGAGTGTGATAGATAATCAAAATGAATTAAATAAAGCTGAAGAATTATTAAAGAATCAAAATGATAAAATCGATAATTTAGAAAGTAAGATGATGAATAATGAAGACTATATTGGTGATGAATCAATCGTTCGAGCCGAAGTATTGGGAATTTGTGAGTTAAATGATTTAGGTGATGAAAGTTTATTAATGGATAATGAAATGGGTAATTTAGAAAGTAGTCCTGAGATGATGAAAGATAAAGTTGATGATTTAGAGAATCGTGAAATGCATAACAAATTAGATGAATTAAAGAAAGAATTGAATAATTTAAAGAAATACAGTAAAGAAGATAAACGAGAACTAGAAAAGAAGAATAAAAACCAGATAGGTGAAGATGACAATGATATAAAACTGAAGAAAGATTTAGATGAAATTGATAATAATTTGAAAGATATTGGTGAAGAAATAGAAAAGTGTGAAAAAGCGATTAATAAACTTGAAGAGAATCAAAAAGACTTAGCTGAATTTGAAAAAGCTAATGATCGAAAAGAGATTCATGATGATTTAAAATCGATAGAAGAAAAGTTGAATGAAAACGATAATAAACTCGATAAATTAGAGAATAAGATGAAATGTTACGAAGATATAAGATGTTTGAATGATATGTTAAAAGATAATGAGAATAATTTGAATGATATAAATGAAAATGTGAAAAAGATAGGTGATGATTTTAAAGACTTGAATGAAGATGATTATTTGAAAGAGAGTAAACTATGTGAAGAAAGTGAAGTGATAGATCCAAAGAAGAACAGTTATATAAATAGTTTGAACGAATTAAAAGAGAAGAGTGTTGAAAGTGAGAATGATCTGAATGAAACAAAGAAAGAATTAGATGAGATAAAAGTAGATGATGATGAAGAAGAAAAAGATATTGAAGAAATGAAAGAAAAATTATTCGAGTTAGGAAATAAAGAAATCGATTTAAGTGTAAAATTCGAGAAACTAAAGAATAATTCAAATGAATTAAAGAATGATTTAAATGATATAAAAGATGTAAAAATGAAATTAATCGAAGAGAAAGAAAAGAATGTAGAAGAAGATTTAAGTGAATTAAAGAAAGAAAATGAAAAATTACATAATCGACTAAAGAAATGTGATAAAGATTTGTTAAAGAATAAAGAAGTGATTGATAAATTAGATAAGCGATTAGAAGATATGAAATGTGAATTGGATGAGAATGAATTAGAAAATTTCGATATTGAGACAAGTAAAATAATTCCAATGAAAGAAGATCTGGAGAATGTGAGAGTGAATGAAATAAAAGAATTAGAACATAATGTAGATGAGATGAATGAAAAATTAGAGAAGCTGAAGAATGAAAAAGACGAAATAGAAGAAAATTGAAAGTATTAGAAGATATGAATGATTTAAAAGAAAGTCTTGATGATTTAAATAAAGATGTTGAGTTATGTAAAAGATTAGATGATCGAGTTCATAACAAATTGAACAATATAAAAGAGAATGAAAGTATGTCTAAAGAAAAGATAGATGAAATAGAAGAAGAATTAAAAGATATAGAAAATGAATTATACAGTAAAGAAAAAGAGATATTAAATGAGAATGAAAAATTAGTAAATGTCGATGAAAATGCAGAAGATGTAGAAGATAAATTGAAAGAAATAAAAGATGATATATTAAGAGAGAAGAAAGAAGTTGAAGAATTAAAGAGTCGATTAGAAAAGTTATGTGATGAAATGGGACTGAGTAAAGATATAAGTGGTGATAATAGTAATATATTTGATGCTGATAAAGCTGAATTATTGAAAGAAATCGATGATTTAAAGATGAATGATTTAGAAAGTCGATATAAAGACTTAAAGAAAAAGAATGATAAATTAGAGAATGAATTAAGTAAATTAAAGAAGAATATAAATAAATTGAATGAAGATAAGATAGGTAAAGACGATAATAGTAATGATATGGATAATAAGTTAAGTGAATTAGAAAATGAATTAAATGAAAATGACAATAAATTGAATGAAATCAATAATAAAATAAACGATTTAAAGAATAATAAAGATGATTTAAGTGTAAATGAAAAGAGTGAAAGTCGAAGTAAGATAAAGAAAGAGTTGAATGAAATGAAAGATCGATTAGATGAAGATGAAAAGAGTTTAGACGATTTAGAAGATAATTTAAAGAATTTGAAAGATATAAATACATTGAATGATCGATTAAAGACTCATGAAGATGATTTATGTAAATTGAGTGATGATTTAAACAAAATTCAGAACGAATTGAGTGAATTAGAAGAGAAAGATGTGAATGATGAATGTAAGATAATTCCAAAAGAAGAATTAGATAAACTCGAGAATAAAGAAATGAATGAAGAAAGTCCTAAAAAAGATAGTTATATAAACAGTTCGAAATATCTAAATGAAAAGTTAAAAGAAAAAGAAGATAAGATGAAAGAAATTAGTGATGAATTGAATAAATTAGATGTGATAAATGAGAATGAAGATGATTCAATGAATGAGAAACTAAAAGATTATAATGACAAAATCCAAGAATTAGAAAAAGAAATAAAAGAGTTGAAAAATGATACAAATAAATTAAATAAGAATGTAGATACAATGAAAGATGAATTATATAACAAGATGAAGAGTGAAAGTGATAATGGTGAAGATAAATTATGTGACTTAAAGAAAGAAAATGAAAAGTTAGATAATCGTTTAAGTAAATTATTGATAGATGATGCAAACAATAAAGATTTAATTCCTGAATTAGATCATATGTTAAATGAAGATAAAAGTAATATAGAGGAAAGTAAGAATAAATTAAGTGAATTTTCTGGAAAGTTGAAAGCCGTAAATCCAAAGAAGAATGAAGTATCTGTTGAGAAATTAAAGAATTTAGAAAAAGAATATGATGATCTTGAGAAAGAGATGAACGATTTAAATGATAATGAAAAATATGTAAAAGATCGCTTAGATAATATCGAGAATGTAAAAGAGAATAAAGAAAAATTAGAAAACTTAAAGAAAGAATATCAAGATAATAATAACAAGATAAATGATTTACATAAGAAGATGGAAATATTAAAGATCGATTTAAATGATGATCCTTCAAGTGAATTAGTATTAGAGAAATGTGAGAATGAATTAGAAGAGATGGAAGAAGTAGTTCCTTCAATTGAAGAAAAGATAGATGAAGAGACAAAACGATTAGAGAATATAGATGAAAATGAGATAGAAAAATGTGAAAGTGAATTAGAAGAAAGTAATAAAAACGAGAAAGAAATCGAGAATAAATTAGATGAAATGAAAAATAATCTAAATAGTTTAGAAGATATATTGAATAATTTAGGAAAGAAGAGTGGTGAAAATGCCAATAAGAAATATATCGAGAAACTAGAGAATCAACTAGAAGAACAAGAAAAAGAATATGATGATTATAAACTAAAAGACTTAGAACGAAAATATGCTGAATTAAAATCTGAATGTAAAGCATTAGAAAGATCGTTAGAGAATTACAAAGATGATGTAAATGATTTAGAAAGTGAGAGTATAGGAAAGAATGACATAAATCTCGCAATTCATAATAAGTTAGATACAATGCAACAAAGTCTAGAAGAAGAGAAATCTAGTTTAAATCGATGTAATGATTTAATAACCGATTATAAAGACAATAAGAATGATTTAAATCATGATGAAAAAGATGAAAGATATAGTGAAATAAACGATGAATTAGGTGAGACAAGTATAAGATTAATGAATGATCGAGATCAATTAAATGAATTAAAGAAATCAATAAAATGTTTGAAAGATGCCACAAGTTTGGATGAAAAGATGCGTGGAAATGAAGATACAATAAAAGAGATAAAGAAAGAATTAGACAATTTAAATAAAGAATTTGATGATTTAGAAGAGAGTGATTTCTTAGATGAATGTAAGATAGGTAAAATCGAAGATGATGAAAATCCAAAGAAGAGTAGTTATATAAATGGTGTAAATGAACTAGATAAAAAGATGGATGAAAAAGCTAAAGAAATCAATGATTTAAAGAAAGAAATAAACGATTTAAATCTAAAAGAAGAAAGTGAGACAAGTCAAAAATTGAAGAATCTGAGTTTTAAAGAACATGATTTAGAAAAAGAAATAAAAGATTTAAAAGATGATTATAAAGATTTAAACCATTCTTTGTCAGTAATAAAAGGTGATATTTGTAGTACGTTAAAATCTAAATTACCAAAAGATGAAGATCGTTTAGAAGATTTGAGTAAAGAAAACAAGAAATTGGAAGAAGAATTACGAAGTCAAAACTATAGTAATCCCAACAACGAAGAAATAATGAAGATTAGTAATGATGATATATTAGAAAGTAAGAAGAATATTGAAGAAGCTAATAATGAATTAAATCGATTGAATGGTAGTATAAAATCTGTGAAGAATGATTTAGATAATACATCTAGTGAAAAGTTGAAGAATCTAAAATCTTGTTTAGAAGTATTAGAAGATTCCTTGAATAAACTAGAAGATAATGAAAAAGAGTTGAAAGATCGATTAGATAATTTAGAAGAGATGATAAAATTGAAAGAAGGAATGAATGAGTTAAAGAGTGAAGCTAATGAATGTAAAGAAAAGAGTAAAAGATTAGATGAAGAGATGAACAAATTACGAAATGACTTAGATTCAAATCCCAATATAAATGAAGAAAAGCTAAATGAGATAGAAGATCGATTAAAGAAGATTGAGAATGAAAAATTACCTGAGGTAGATAGTAAAATGGAAAATGATGAAAAAGAGTTGAATGAAATAGATGAGATGAATAATGAAAAATGTCGTTTAGAGATAATAAAGATGAAAGATGATGAGAAAGAATTGAATGATGAATTGAATGAAATAAAGAAAGAATTAGATGATATAAGTCATGAACTAATATCAGCTGAGAAAGATCCTGAAAAGATATTAGCAGAGATGAACAAACTGAAAGAAGAAAAAGAAGATTTAGAAAATGCAAATAATGAAATAATGTCTAAATTAGAAGAAATGGAAAGAATTAAAGCAGAAGGTGAAAATGATTCTGTTGAATTAATTGATAGAATTAAATCACTTGAAAAGAAGTTAGCTGATATAAATGATAATATAAATGATATATCTTCTGTGGATATACTTGACCATGAAATAACATTACTTGAAAAAGATGTTAATAGAGTTAATAAATTAGCAGATAATTGTAAAAAGAATTTACAAAAGAATGATAATGAAATTAATAATAGTGATGAGAAAAAGAAAAATATTAAAGATTTAGCCACACAATTAAAAAACATAGAATCAAAATTAGAAAATTGTAATAATGATGTAATTGAAGAGAGGGAGTTGTTGAAGAAATTAGAAGCTGATCCAAAAGATACTGAAATGAGAGATAAATTACTAAAGAAGGTTAAAAATAGTGAAAATGATTTAAGAGAAAATGAAGAGGAATTACAAAAGATTATAGGTAAGATTAATGCATTGAATTATACAAATGAAGATAATGATAATTTATTAGAAGATGTTGATACATATAAAGCAGAAGTATTAGGTAATAGTGAATTAAATTCAGGTGAGGATGAAAGTTTATTAATGGATAATGAAATGGGTAATTTAGAAAGTAGTCCTGAGATGATGAAAGATAAAGTTGATGATTTAGAGAATCGTGAAATGCATAACAAATTAGATGAATTAAAGAAAGAATTGAATAATTTAAAGAAATACAGTAAAGAAGATAAACGAGAACTAGAAAAGAAGAATAAAAACCAGATAGGTGAAGATGACAATGATATAAAACTGAAGAAAGATTTAGATGAAATTGATAATAATTTGAAAGATATTGGTGAAGAAATAGAAAAGTGTGAAAAAGCGATTAATAAACTTGAAGAGAATCAAAAAGACTTAGCTGAATTTGAAAAAGCTAATGATCGAAAAGAGATTCATGATGATTTAAAATCGATAGAAGAAAAGTTGAATGAAAACGATAATAAACTCGATAAATTAGAGAATAAGATGAAATGTTACGAAGATATAAGATGTTTGAATGATATGTTAAAAGATAATGAGAATAATTTGAATGATATAAATGAAAATGTGAAAAAGATAGGTGATGATTTTAAAGACTTGAATGAAGATGATTATTTGAAAGAGAGTAAACTATGTGAAGAAAGTGAAGTGATAGATCCAAAGAAGAACAGTTATATAAATAGTTTGAACGAATTAAAAGAGAAGAGTGTTGAAAGTGAGAATGATCTGAATGAAACAAAGAAAGAATTAGATGAGATAAAAGTAGATGATGATGAAGAAGAAAAAGATATTGAAGAAATGAAAGAAAAATTATTCGAGTTAGGAAATAAAGAAATCGATTTAAGTGTAAAATTCGAGAAACTAAAGAATAATTCAAATGAATTAAAGAATGATTTAAATGATATAAAAGATGTAAAAATGAAATTAATCGAAGAGAAAGAAAAGAATGTAGAAGAAGATTTAAGTGAATTAAAGAAAGAAAATGAAAAATTACATAATCGACTAAAGAAATGTGATAAAGATTTGTTAAAGAATAAAGAAGTGATTGATAAATTAGATAAGCGATTAGAAGATATGAAATGTGAATTGGATGAGAATGAATTAGAAAATTTCGATATTGAGACAAGTAAAATAATTCCAATGAAAGAAGATCTGGAGAATGTGAGAGTGAATGAAATAAAAGAATTAGAACATAATGTAGATGAGATGAATGAAAAATTAGAGAAGTTGAAGAATGAAAAAGACGAAATAGAAGAAAAATTGAAAGTATTAGAAGATATGAATGATTTAAAAGAAAGTCTTGATGATTTAAATAAAGATGTTGAGTTATGTAAAAGATTAGATGATCGAGTTCATAACAAATTGAACAATATAAAAGAGAATGAAAGTATGTCTAAAGAAAAGATAGATGAAATAGAAGAAGAATTAAAAGATATAGAAAATGAATTATACAGTAAAGAAAAAGAGATATTAAATGAGAATGAAAAATTAGTAAATGTCGATGAAAATGCAGAAGATGTAGAAGATAAATTGAAAGAAATAAAAGATGATATATTAAGAGAGAAGAAAGAAGTTGAAGAATTAAAGAGTCGATTAGAAAAGTTATGTGATGAAATGGGAATTCCAAAGAAAGATGAGAATTTATATAACCAAGAGATTGAAGAATTAGAAAAAGAGTTAAAAGAAAAAGAAGAAGAATTGAAAGAAGCAGTAAAAGAGAAAGATGAAAATATTTCAAAATTAGAAGAAGAACTAAAGAACAAAGAAGATGAATTAGAGAGATTATGTAATCAACTGGAAAAGCTTGAAGAGAAAGTTGAAGATGATACAATATTGAAATGTGAAATATTAGGTGAGAGTGAAGAAAACGTGAGTGATGAATTGAATAAAGAAGATAATAAAGATAGTAGTGAAGAAATGAATTTGAATGAGATGAAATCATTAGATACAACTGAAAGTAAGCCAATTGAAGAATATAAGAATGAGATAGATAATTTGAAAGTGAATGTATTAGAAAGTCGATTAAAAGAATTGAAGAACAAAGAAAAATCTTTAGAGAAAGAATTAAATAACAACAAGAAAGAAATGAAGAAGCTTGGTGATGAAAAGATTGGAAAAGATGATAATGATAATAAAGTATTGAATGATATAGACAAAGTGAATGATGAATTGAATGAGAATAAACATGAGATAGATGAAATAGAAAGTAAAATAGAAAGTTTAAAGAATAATAAGAATGAAATGTCAAATGATGAAAAGAGTGAAAAATATGATGAAATCAAGAATGATTTAGACAAAGTAGAAGATAAGTTGAATGAAAATGAAAAGAAACTAGATGATTTAGAAGCTAATGTGAAAAACTTGAAAGATATAAATGAGTTAAACAACAAATGTAAATCAAATGAAGATGAATTGAAAGAATTGAATGAAAATGTTGATAAATTGGAGAATGAGTTAAAAGAATTAGATGAATGTGACTTTATAGATAAATGTAAGTTAAGCGACAATGAAGAAATAAAAGAAGAAGTAGAAAATCCAAAGAAGAATAGTTATCTATGTGGTTTAAGTAAATTGAATGAAGAATTAAAAGAGAAAGAGAATGAGTTGAAAGAATGAAAGAAAATATCGACAATTTCTATGTAAATGATCATGAAGATGAAAGTAAAGATTTGAAAGAGTTAAATGATAAATCTGAAAAATTAAACAAAGATATTGAAGATCTAAAGAAAGACATAGATGATATAAATGATACATTAGAATCGATAAAGAAAGACTTATACAACAAGACTGAGAATCAAATACCTGAAAAAGAGAATGAATTGAAAGATTTAAGAAAAGAGAATGAAAAACTAGAAGAAAGACTAAATAAAATAAATGGTGATGAAATAAACAACCAAGATATGTTAGAAAACACCAAGACAGAAATGGATGAAAATACTAATAAGTTGACTGAATTGAAGAATGATTTATCCAAATTGAAAGGAAGTATGAAATCAATAGATGATGGAAATATGTCCAAAGTTCCAGTTGAACAATTAAAAGAATTGGATAAAGAAATGAGTGGAATTGAAGATGATATGAAAGCTTGTAAAGAAAAAGAAAAAGAAATGGAAGATAAGCTAAATGTACTTGAAGAAATGAATAAATTGAATGAAGATTTGAAAGAGTTGAATAAAGATTTAGAACATTGTAAAAACATGGATGATCGACTTCATAACAAATTGAACAATGTAAAAGAGAATGATAGTATGTCTAAAGAAAAGATGGATGAAATAGAAAAAGAATTAGAAGAAATCGATGAAGAATTGAAAATTAAAGAGAAAGAAATCGAAGATGAGAATGAAAAATTATTAAATGTCGATGAAAGTGATGAAAATGCCAAAAATAAGATGAATGAAATAAAATATGAAATAGAAAAAGAGAAGAAAGAAATTGAAGAATTAAAGAGTCGATTAGAAAAGTTATGTGATGAAATGGGAATTCCAAAGAAAGATGAGAATTTATATAACCAAGAGATTGAAGAATTAGAAAAAGAGTTAAAAGAAAAAGAAGAAGAATTGAAAGAAGCAGTAAAAGAGAAAGATGAAAATATTTCAAAATTAGAAGAAGAACTAAAGAACAAAGAAGATGAATTAGAGAGATTATGTAATCAACTGGAAAAGCTTGAAGAGAAAGTTGAAGATGATACAATATTGAAATGTGAAATATTAGGTGAGAGTGAAGAAAACGTGAGTGATGAATTGAATAAAGAAGATAATAAAGATAGTAGTGAAGAAATGAATTTGAATGAGATGAAATCATTAGATACAACTGAAAGTAAGCCAATTGAAGAATATAAGAATGAGATAGATAATTTGAAAGTGAATGTATTAGAAAGTCGATTAAAAGAATTGAAGAACAAAGAAAAATCTTTAGAGAAAGAATTAAATAACAACAAGAAAGAAATGAAGAAGCTTGGTGATGAAAAGATTGGAAAAGATGATAATGATAATAAAGTATTGAATGATATAGACAAAGTGAATGATGAATTGAATGAGAATAAACATGAGATAGATGAAATAGAAAGTAAAATAGAAAGTTTAAAGAATAATAAGAATGAAATGTCAAATGATGAAAGAGTGAAAAATATGATGAAATCAAGAATGATTTAGACAAAGTAGAAGATAAGTTGAATGAAAATGAAAAGAAACTAGATGATTTAGAAGCTAATGTGAAAAACTTGAAAGATATAAATGAGTTAAACAACAAATGTAAATCAAATGAAGATGAATTGAAAGAATTGAATGAAAATGTTGATAAATTGGAGAATGAGTTAAAAGAATTAGACGAAGGAGATTTTTTGAATGAAACGAAAATAATACCAGTAGAAAAATTAAGAGAAATTAGTGAAGAGAGAAAATTATATGATGTATCTGAACCAAAAAGCGATTGTCCACAAAAAGAGAGCTATATTAATACTGCAAAATATATAAGTAAAGAAATAGGTGATAAAAAAGATGATATGATGATTATTAAAAATAGAATAAATGATTTTGTTCTTACAGAAAATGAAAGTGAAAATAACGAAGAAATGAAAAATCTAAACGATGATATATTAAAATTAGAAAATGAAATTAGTGAATTAAAAATGTATGAATAACGAATTGGAAAAGGTTATTGATCCAATAAAAACAAGTATATTTGATAAAATAGAAAGTAATTTTGACGATGATAAGTCATTATTGAGAGATGTAGATAAAGAGAATAAGAAATTGAAAGATGATTTACATGATTTGAATGATTTGAAAATCGATAATGAAACTCTAACAAAAACAGAATCTGAAATAGATGAACAAGATAATAAATTAAAAGAAATAGAAAAAGATATGGTTGATTTAAAATCTAAAATAAAACCTCTTAAACACAAGATTAATGATACTCCTGTTGAACAAATCAAATCATTAGAAAATAAACAGAAATATATTGAAGAGCAACTGAAAGAAACTGAAATAAAAGAGAAAGAATTGAGAGATAGATTAGATAATTTAGAAGAGGTTGTTAAATTAAAGGATAATATGGATCAATTGAAGTGTGATAGAGATGAATGCAAAAAGAAGAGTGATAAGATAAAGAAAGATATTGATAATATAAAGAATAATAAAGAAAATTATCCCAATATAAAATGAAGAAAAGCTAAATGAGATAGAAGATCGATTAAAGAAGATTGAGAATGAAAAATTACCTGAGGTAGATAGTAAAATGGAAAATGATGAAAAAGAGTTGAATGAAATAGATGAGATGAATAATGAAAAATGTCGTTTAGAGATAATAAAGATGAAAGATGATGAGAAAGAATTGAATGATGAATTGAATGAAATAAAGAAAGAATTAGATGATATAAGTCATAACTAATATCAGCTGAGAAAGATCCTGAAAAGATATTAGCAGAGATGAACAAACTGAAAGAAGAAAAAGAAGATTTAGAAAATGCAAATAATGAAATAATGTCTAAATTAGAAGAAATGGAGAAGAGTCGAAAAGACGATGAAGATGAAGAAAAATTACTGGAAGAAAAACTAGCATCAGTTGAAAACGACTTAACAGAATCAAGAGAAAAAATCGAAGAGTTGAAAGAAGATAATAATGATTTAGAGAAGCAGATAGAAGAATTAAACAAAGCATTAGAAAGTGTAAAAGAAGGTGAAAACAATTCTCAATATGGTTTATTAAATGAATATTTAGATGATGAATTAAAGATGTTAGAAGAGAGAGTTAAAAAAATAAATGACTTGGCAGAGTCATGTAAGAATAACTTGAACAAAATTAAAGAAGATAAGGAAATGAAAAAAAGATCCAAATGTTAAAGAATTAAGTAAATTCCATAAAAATTGTTAAACCAAAATTAAAGAGAGGAATAATGAGATAAAAGAAGAGGCGTGATATGTTAAATGAATTTGAAAGTAATCCTGATACAAGTAGTCATTATTAGATGATTTACATCAAAAGATGGTAATTACTGAAAAATCATTAAATGAGATAGAAAATGATTTGGTTAAAAATCAGTTGTTGAGTGTGAATGGCTTAATGGAAAAGATGGATAAGCTTAAACAAATGAATTAGAAAATCAGAAATTAAAAGAAGAGATTAAATCAATAGAAGACAAATGATGAATAATGAAGACTATATTGGTGATGAAATCAATTCTTCAAGCAGAAATATTAGGTAATAGTGAATTAAATTCAGGTGAGGATGAAGTTTATTAATGGATAATGAAATGGGTAATTTAGAAAGTAGTCCTGAGATGATGAAGATAAAGTTGATGATTTAGAGAATCGTGAAATGCATAAAAATTAGATGAATTAAAGAAAGAAATGAATAATTTAAAGAAATACAGTAAAGAAGATAAACGAGAACTAGAAAAGAAGAATAAAAACCAATAGGTGAAGATGACAATGATATAAAACTGAAGAAAGATTTAGATGAAATTGATAATAATTTGAAAGATATTGGTGAAGAAATAGAAAAGTGTGAAAAAGCGATTAATAAACTTGAAGAGAATCAAAAGACTTAGCTGAATTTGAAAAAGCTAATGATCGAAAAGAGATTCATGATGATTTAAAATCGATAGAAGAAAAGTTGAATGAAAACGATAATAAACTCGATAAATTAGAGAATAAGATGAAATGTTACGAAGATATAAGATGTTTGAATGATATGTTAAAAGATAATGAGAATAATTTGAATGATATAAATGAAAATGTGAAAAAGATAGGTGATGATTTTAAAGACTTGAATGAAGATGATTATTTGAAAGAGAGTAAACTATGTGAAGAAAGTGAAGTGATAGATCCAAAGAAGAACAGTTATATAAATAGTTTGAACGAATTAAAAGAGAAGAGTGTTGAAAGTGAGAATGATCTGAATGAAACAAAGAAAGAATTAGATGAGATAAAAGTAGATGATGATGAAAGAAGAAAGATATTGAAGAAATGAAAGAAAAATTATTCGAGTTAGGAAATAAAGAAATCGATTTAAGTGTAAAATTCGAGAAACTAAAGAATAATTCAAATGAATTAAAGAATGATTTAAATGATATAAAAGATGTAAAAATGAAATTAATCGAAGAGAAAGAAAAGAATGTAGAAGAAGATTTAAGTGAATTAAAGAAAGAAAATGAAAAATTACATAATCGACTAAAGAAATGTGATAAAGATTTGTTAAAGAATAAAGAAGTGATTGATAAATTATAAGCGATTAGAAGATATGAAATGTGAATTGGATGAGAATGAATTAGAAAATTTCGATATTGAGACAAGTAAAATAATTCCAATGAAAGAAGATCTGGAGAATGTGAGAGTGAATGAAATAAAGAATTAGAACATAATGTAGATGAGATGAATGAAAAATTAGAGAAGTTGAAGAATGAAAAAGACGAAATAGAAGAAAAATTGAAAGTATTAGAAGATATGAATGATTTAAAAGAAAGTCTTGATGATTTAAATAAAGATGTTGAGTTATGTAAAAGATTAGATGATCGAGTTCATAACAAATTGAACAATATAAAGAGAATGAAAGTATGTCTAAAGAAAAGATGGATGAAATAGAAAAAATTAAAGAATGAAGAATTGAAATTAAAGAGAAGAAATCGAGATGAGAATGAAAATTATTAAATGTCGATGAAAATGAAAATGAAAAATAAATGAAAGAAATAAAATGAAATAAAAAGAGAAGAAAGAAGTTGAAGAATTAAAGAGTCGATTAGAAAAGTTATGTGATGAAATGGGAATTCCAAAGAAAGATGAGAATTTATATAACCAAGAGATTGAAGAATTAGAAAAAGAGTTAAAAGAAAAGAAGAAGAATTGAAAGAAGCAGTAAAAGAGAAAGATGAAAATATTTCAAAATTAGAAGAAGAACTAAAGAACAAAGAAGATGAATTAGAGAGATTATGTAATCAACTGGAAAAGCTTGAAGAGAAAGTTGAAGATGATACAATATTGAAATGTGAAATATTAGGTGAGAGTGAAGAAAACGTGAGTGATGAATTGAATAAAGAAGATAATAAAGATAGTAGTGAAGAAATGAATTTGAATGAGATGAAATCATTAGATACAACTGAAAGTAAACCAATTGAAGAATATAAGAATGAGATAGATAATTTGAAAGTGAATGTATTAGAAAGTCGATTAAAAGAATTGAAGAACAAAGAAAAATCTTAGAGAAAGAATTAAATAACAACAAGAAAGAAATGAAGAAGCTTGGTGATGAAAAGATTGGAAAAGATGATAATGATAATAAAGTATTGAATGATATAGACAAAGTGAATGATGAATTGAATGAGAATAAACATGAGATAGATGAAATAGAAAGTAAAATAGAAAGTTTAAAGAATAATAAGAATGAAATGTCAAATGATGAAAAGAGTGAAAAATATGATGAAATCAAGAATGATTTAGACAAAGTAGAAGATAAGTTGAATGAAAATGAAAAAACTAGATGATTTAGAAGCTAATGTGAAAAACTTGAAAGATATAAATGAGTTAAACAACAAATGTAAATCAAATGAAGATGAATTGAAAGAATTGAATGAAAATGTTGATAAATTGGAGAATGAGTTAAAAGAATTAGATGAATGTGACTTTATAGATAAATGTAAGTTAAGCGACAATGAAGAAATAAAAGAAGAAGTAGAAAATCCAAAGAAGAATAGTTATCTATGTGGTTTAAAGTAAATTGAATGAAGAATTAAAAGAGAAAGAGAATGAGTTGAAAGAATTGAAAGAAAATATCGACAATTTCTATGTAAATGATCATGAAGATGAAAGTAAAGATTTGAAAGAGTTAAATGATAAATCTGAAAAATTAACAAAGATATTGAAGATCTAAAGAACATAGATGATATAAATGATACATTAGAATCGATAAAGAAAGACTTATACAACAAGACTGAGAATCAAATACCTGAAAAGAGAATGAATTGAAAGATTTAAGAAAAGAGAATGAAAAACTAGAAGAAGACTAAATAAAAAAATGGTGATGAAATAAACAACCAAGATATGTTAGAAAACACCAAGACAGAAATGGATGAAAATACTAATAAGTTGACTGAATTGAAATGATTTATCCAAATTGAAAGGAAGTATGAAATCAATAGATGATGGAAATATGTCCAAAGTTCCAGTTGAACAATTAAAAGAATGGATAAAGAAATGAGTGGAATTGAAGATGATATGAAAGCTTGTAAAGAAAAAGAAAAAGAAATGGAAGATAAGCTAAATGTACTTGAAGAAATGATAAATTGAATGAAGATTTGAAAGAGTTGAATAAAGATTTAGAACATTGTAAAAATGGATGATCGACTTCATAACAAATTGAACAATGTAAAGAGAATGATAGTATGTCTAAAGAAA
>NGBS01001286.1:0-20707 GCA_002245135.1 Proteromonas lacertae | reverse complement strand
TCTAGTATGGTGTTGGCACAATTTTTGGAGGTCAATATGAATTAGTCAGTAGTCTAGGAAGTGGTAGTTTTAGTGAAGGTATTAATATTAATAATTTATAAATAGTTGTTAAAGTGAAAGATACAAGAGATGATAGAGAATATGCAATAAAAGTGGAAGATGTAGAAATGTCAATCCCTCAATTAAATTATGAAGCCAAAATATTAGAATCACTAGAAAGTGATGGTTTTCCACAATTAATAGAGATAGGTGCAGATTCTCAATATAATTATTTAGTAGAAGAATTAGTAGGTGATAATTTAGGTACTTTATTCCACAAACAAATAATAAATTCAGTCTTCGTACAGTTTTGCTACTAGGTGAACAAATGATTGATCGAATAGAATATTTCCATGAGAAGGATTATATACATAGAGATATGAAGCCAGAGAATTGGGCAATAGGAATAAATGATAAAAAAGATACATTATATTTAATAGACTTTGGATTATCAAAAAAGTATTTAAATCTTTAATATTATTTTTAAAAATAGATATCGAGATTCTGTTACACATCAACACATATGTTATCGTGAAGATACAAAGCAATTTATAGGAACAATAAGATATTGTAGTGTAAATTCAAATAAAGGTGAGCAATCAAGAAGAGATGATTTAGAAGCTATAGGATATCTATTAATTTATTTTTTAAAAGGTTCTTTACCTTGGCAAGGGCTGAAATGTGAAAATACAAATGAATTACAGTTACAGATTATACAGAATATGAAGATGAATATGTCAATAGAAGAGATCACTCAAGGATTACCTATTGAGTTCAGACGATATTTAGAATACTGTAGAAACTTGGATTTTAAGAGCAAACCTGATTATAATTATTTACGTAAATTATTTAGGAAATTATATAAGAAGAAAGGTTTTAAACAAGATATTACTTTTGATTGGGAAAATAATTTAGGTGTGAAAGATAATTATCAATTTGAAAGAGTTGTGCCACCAGCTAATACAAATAATAATAACAATAACAATAATAATAATGATAATACAAAATTAGATAATTTCACTACTAATTTAGATAAAACAACCACAGCTGCAAATCACACTGGTTTTATTACAATGAATGATAAAATAGATGAAGATAGTGAGTTTGAATTTGATGATTATCAAGATAAATGTCCATTGTGTTTATATAGATGTAGTGAATGGAGATACAGAACAATATTTCCCAATTAATGAAGGAACAATTGGTAGTGATGTAATAAAGTGTGATATTTATATTGGAGAATTAGAATCTCAACATTGTAAAATTACTTGGGATGTATATATTATATATTTTTATTATAATAAATAGCAAGTTAAAGGTTCATACTGTATTAAAGATAATAAAACAATAAACGGTTCGTTTTTATTACTGTCAGCAGAGAGAAGATGTCGTGAAACTATTGAATTAAGAAGGAGATAAATTCTATCTTAGTAATACAGTTGAAGTGGAAGTATTAAAGATTGAGCATACTGACAAAAAGAAAGAAGAAGATGATGAACCAATTGAAGTGAAAGTGAATAAAAGTTTAAATAAAAAACCTGAATCAATCTGTGAAGAAGGGAAATAGAAGAAGAAATAGAAAAGAAGAAGAAAAATCACATATTCGATTTAACCATATTGTAGAAACAAATGAAGGAGATAAACAGAGTATTATAATTGATAATGAATATAATGATGGAAATGAATATGATATTGTAGCAAAATTAGCAGTAAGAAAGAATAAAACATTTAATGATGGAAAAGAAGTGTATATATATATATATATATTATTTACAAAATTATTATTATTAAATAGTGAACCAATAATTGTAGATGTTGTACATGAAGTGACATTAGGAAGTCTTAATTCAAATGCTGTTGTTTTACCAGAGCCAATCAGTGGTGTTCATTGTAAAGTTTACGTTATGAATGACAAATTATACTTAAGAGATTTAGCTGTTGGTGATATAGGAGGAACAAAATTCTTTTTAAGAAGATCCATTGAATTATTTTGAAAGAGATGTTATTATATGTAATGAATTAGAATTAGGAGTAATCCCAATCACTGATTGTCCTGTATTAGAGTGTATTTGGAGAAAATGTGCAGTGAGGATTAGCTCCAATTCGTAAGAGTAAAAGGACTCCAATTTATAACCATGATGAACAATTGAGTAAGACTGTAATCTATGGAATTCCAATGGAAGGAGAGACTGTTATTGGTAGAAGAAGTGATAATCAAGTTTCTTATCCAGATGTATATATATATATATTATTTATTTATTAAATAGTATAAATTAAGTGAAAGACCATGCTTGTATGTATTATGAATCAAGTGATAAGAAGTTTTATTTAGAATCGTTAGTTATGAGTAGATCACAAGTAACTTTACTACTTTTAGGTAAAGCATCTTGTATATATATATATATATATTATTATTATTATTATTATTATTATAAATTAGCTGCAACAAAATCACCTTGTAAACTAAATAAAAGTGATATATTTTGTGTAGGAAATTCTCAAATCCAAGTTTTAGATATGAAAGTAGAAACTCCAGAACAAATCCAAAAGAGAGAAACAATGGCTTTTCAACGTGTAGAGATGTTATGGAAAAAATGTTTCACTACTGTCATTATTGCCTAAAGAAATCTTTACAAAAGTTGCTGATGCTTTAAAATCAGTAGTTTTCAATAAAGGAGACTGTTTGTTAGTTCAAGGAGAAATTGGAACAAAATTTTATATTATAAAAAAGTGGTAAAGTAGAAATTGTTTATAATAATAAAGGTGAAAAAACTCGACTAAGAGTATGTGGTCCAAATGATGCAATCGGTGAGTTATCAATTATTTCACATACTTCTTATTCAGCTTCAGCAATCGCAATGGAGAAAGTTGTGTGTTTATCATTAGATAGTGTGACATTTATCAATTTTGTTGGTCCTTATATTGGTACTATCAGTGAAGAAGCTAAGAAAAGAGATATGGATTCAATCGTTGATTTATTATCGAAATTTCAATTATTTGAAACATTGAGTAATGAAGTTCGTGTGAAATTAGCGAATGTGTTATACCATAAAAACATTTCATGATAAAGATTATATAACAAGAGAAGGTGCAAGTGGTGATGATTTAGAATTTTATATAATAATCAGTGGTTCAGTCAGAATAACTAAACGTGCAGATATAAACAGTACTTTAGCTATGTTAAATGGTGGAGATTTCTTAGGTGAAGCATCATTATTGACAGGTAATCCACGAAATGCAGATGCTGTGGCAGTTGGTTTAGTTGAAACATTAGCATTAAGTCCGTGAAAATTTTGATACAATTTTGAAGGAATATTTCGCAAATGATTTAAAAGTGTTGGAAAGAAATAATTTAAAACCAAATTTTTTATCAAAACGAAAAATGAGTGGATTTAAACCATTAAACATCAGTGAAGTAAGTAATAAAGGAAGTGGTCAAATCAGTCGAAGAGCTCGAGCTTCTATTGCCAATTTAGGATCACTCGCAAGTGAATTAGAGAATAGTGAATCTTATTTATCTGATGAAGAATTGCAGATAGATGGTGATAATGTAAATATTAATAATGTATTAGAAGATCATCAGAATGTAGTTAAAAAACCACATGTATAATGATCATTTTATATTTTATATTTATAAATAGTATATAATATTGAAAGTTCTAAGTGGACCATTGAGAGCTGAAATATTTGCTATTGATAGTGATTTAATAACAATTGGAAATGGTATTTGTACAATAACAATAAATGACACATCACTTAATTCACATCATTGATATCTTTTTTATTATTATTTTAATATGAAATTTCTTTAATGTAATATACTTCTATTGAATATCGAGATGGTGGATATTGGCTAAGTGACTGTGAAAGTGAAAGTGGAACTTATTTACAATTAGCTTTAGGATTTGCTTTACCAGTTCAAGTAGGTGATTCTTTTCGTTTAGGTAATACTGAACTAACGATATTAGGTAAAACAAAGATAGTTCAAAGAAATTGTGTGAATGATGATGGAGTTGGAATAGTGGAGACAGCTCCAATCGATCCTCCCCAATCGTGTTGTTTACTCTGTTAAAGTGTAAAGAAAATATAATTATTTTTATTTTTATTTTTATTTTTATTTATTCTTCTAATTTTTGATAATGTTTTATATTTTACATTTTATACATTAACATAGTAGATTAATCATTAACAAACTGCTTTGCATAATAAAAAGCTTTAAAAGTGGTGAAACCAGAGTTTAAGAATAAAAAAACATTCTTAACTTCAACATCCAATAGAATTTTTATGAGACACAAATAAAATTTGAGAGTTACAACCATCGTTTCAACTTATTATTTCAATAAAATGAAGAGTGTTAGAAGTATATTTGAATATATATAATGTGTAGTACTTGTGTTATTTGCTTTGTTAGTCTCTGTTATCTGCTCAACTGACAAAAAACCGAGTGTTTTGAAAAGATCGAAGAAATTTGTTGGAAGAAGACATGATAAAGCAATTCATACTAAAGATACAGAACCAGAAGGCACACCAGTTGAACCAGAAGCACCTTTTCATCTTATTGGGGATCATTCAATACAACAGAATAATTATGTTATATATATAACTGATAATGCCATTAATGTAATAAGAAGAGGTAAAGATTATTATTTTAAGATGGTATTAACTTATAAAAAGGAGATAAAAGATAAGATAGTTAATTTAAGCGGAATAGAACTGGATGACACTAGTTCTAAATTCCTTTATAATGAAAAATTAAAATTAGAAGGTTGCACAGCTGAAAATGGAGTAGAATATACTTTTTCGTATAATCATTTATTTTTATTGTTTTAATAGTGGATTGAAAGAAAAATGTCAAACAGCTAATGAAGTGGATAATGTATTAACTATAATACAATCTGCTAAAACAATAACCTGTAAGAAATATACATATTCAGAAGTTGATTTTTATACAGAGTGTAATATAAAAATGAATAACGACGACAAAGACTTTTATGAAGATCGTATATTTATATAGGTAATAACTATATTATAATTTAAATAGAAAGTTTAGAAGAAATTAATGTTAAATTGAATAATATGAAAGGAGATACATATGCACCTGCATTTGGCACAACGATAAAAAATTCTGAAGAAACCATGAAAATTGAAGAGAATAAACTTATAGGATTTGGTTATGATTTATCCTCTTTTAGTTATTCAAGTGTAAATACTAAAGTTTCAAATGAAGGAAAGTATTTAAAAGCTACTACAGATGATGATATATATTTTTTATGTTTAGAAAGTAGCTGTAAGTATATATGTCAAGTAGAAGATTATGATTCTGATTGGGGCATTTACTATAATCCATGTTCTAGAAAAGCAAATTTTGATAGTGAGTTTAACACTGGTTATAATACAGTATACAAATCTGCGTTAAATTATGATCCAAGTAAAGATAATCTAAGAAGATCATTATTAGAAGAGAAAGAAGAAGAAAACAAGAAACAAACTAAAGAAGGAAAAGGATATTACTATGAAGATTTATCTAATAGTTACAAAGGTTATTTCTTAATTGGTGATGTATTAACAATAATAGAACAAAGAAACAATAATGCAAAACAATTGAAATTAGTAATGAAACTAACAGATAGTATAGTTACAATTTAATATAAATAAATAGATTCAGCAAAAGTGGAAGGAATAGATGATTTTGAAGAAGACCAAAGTGGAGTAGAACCATTTTACTATTCTAATAGTGAAGAGAAATGTAAAACATTCATATCTCTCAGTAAATTTCCTTCTAATGATTATCTGTGTGGTATTAAGATTGATGATGAATTAAACTATGATTATTTAAAAAGAGAATACAATATTACTGAAAGTGAGGGGAAGAAAGTCATAACAATTTATGATATAAGTAATTATGAACCTCATCCAGTTAATACAATTACATTTGAAGAATATGATTCAACAAAATTGAGTGATATAATTAAAACAATAACATCGTATACCAAACCAATACCTGCAGATAAATGTTTAAGATATAATGAAACTATGTCAACTAGTGATTATATCACTTCAGTATACAAAAGAGTTGTTTATCAAAGTGAATATTCTAATGATGGTGAATCAAAAGGATTGGAGTTTAGTTTTGGTGAAATATATGATGATACATTTTATAATAATATTTATAATAATTATTACTTTGCAAGTATCAATAAAGATGAAGAATATATAGTTTCACATCAACAACAATTTTATCACAAATATGTCGATTTTAAAGGAAATGACTATACTGATTGTACTAATGTTAAAAATAATGCTCTAAAAGAATTTGAAGATAGAATTAATGAAATAAGAGAAGTAGATGGAATTCAAGATGATGGAAGTGTAGAATATATGATAAGTATATTCTTAATCTCATTATTATTGATTATATTCATATAAGTAAAAAGATTTATATGAGTATCTTTATAATAATCTCATTTACTTCATTTTTTATTTTTTGGGGTTAATGAAAAAATTTTCGCACCAATTTATTCGTTTCATATTTCATTTTTTGAGTTTAAACAAGAAGAAAACAATAAATCGAGAAGAAAAATGGAATGATTATAAAACATAATAAAAAAACTCAAAAAATGATTTAACATGGAAATGTGCCTTTTAAGTAGATTATTATTTAAAGCAATAATATTTTTACTAATATATCATCAGAAGCATTATATCACATATTACACTATAAAATGTTAATTTGAGATTGAAAAAACAATTTTTATATTTAACCAATAGAATTTAGTTATTCAAAAAATTAGAATTTTATAAATTCGTTTCAACTTATTATTTCAATAAAATGAAGAGTGTTAGAAGTATATTTTATGATAATTAATCAATAGTTCTTGTATTATTTGCATTGTTGATGCCAATTCTTTGCTCAACTGATAAAAAATCGAGTGTTTTGAAAAGATCGAAGAAATTTGTTGGAACAATACACGATAAAGCAATTCACACTAAAGATACCGAACCAGAAGGCACACCAATTGAACCAGAAACTCCATTGCACCTTAGTGGTGAAATGAATAATAATTTGTTCTTATTAATAACTGACGAAACAATAAATGCTATTAAAAGAGGTAAAGATTATTATTATAAATGGGTATTTACTTATAATAAGGAGATAAAAGACAAGATTGTTAATTTAAGCGAAATATAACTGGATCACACTAATTCTAAATTTTTGTTTAGCTCAAATAGTGGATTAGAGGATTGTGGTGCTGAGAAGGGTGTAGAACACAGTTATGCGTATAATTTTGAATCTTACTCACATTATAGAGATATAAAAGACAAATGTACAGATGAATATGGATTAATAAAAGGAACAGTAACAAGAGTTAAGACAGCAAAGAAAATATTTTGTGAAGAGAAAGATTATGGAGATGATTATACTGAAACTGTGTGTAAGTTAAATATAAATGACTCCAATGAAAATATTAATCAACAACGTATGTAGATTATACATCATATATTTATGAATAGAAAGTGTGGATGAAATGAAATATAAGTTGAATAACATAAGAAAAGAAACATATTCACCAACAGCTGAGTTTGTGATAAGCAAAGAAGGATCAATAACAAAAGTAAAAGGGAAAAAAATGATGGAAGTACGTTATAGAGAATATACATTCTCTTATACTAGTAGAAACGTAACTATAACAGATAAAGGTAATTACACAGAAGTAGAATACAAAGGATCAAATAGTAATGGATATTATTATTTGTGTTTAGCAAGTGATTGTAAGTATGTATGTAAGGTTAGTTCTAGCAACTATGAAGATGGTAGATTTTGGAATTTGTACAATTCAGAATGTTATGTTAAATCATCTGATTTTGATGGTGGTTTTAATAGTGCTTTTAATAAAATGTATATTACTGCAAGAGACTTTAATCCAAATTCAAACAGTCTGAGAAGATCATTATTAGAAGAAGCAGAAGAAGAAAACAAGAAAGAAATAAAAGAAGAATCAACAAAAGCATATTATTATGAAGAAGTGCAAGAAAGTTACAGTGGATATTATAAAGGATATTTCTTAATTGGAAATGAGTTGACTATTATCCAACAAAAAGGTCAAAATGGTTATGCATATCAACAACATAACGTAGTACTGATTATAATGTTAATATGTTAATAGAATCAGTGAAAGTTGAGAATTTAAATGATGAAGATGTTGATCAAACAAAGAGTGGAGTTGAAGCAGAATATTATGAAGAATCAGAATCAGATCCATCTTGTAAAGCATTTATTCCATTAAAGGATAGTTCATCAAAATTCAGTAGATGTGGAGTTAATATTAACACTCTTGCTAGTAACTTTATAGAAAAAGATTACAATATAAGTGGAAATGAAAACGAGAAAAGATTAACCATATATAATTTGGATAGTGAAACAGTAACTGAAGAAATAACGTTAAAAATATATGATAGTATTATTATTATCATTATTATTGCTAAATAGATCCAACAAAATTAATAGAAATAATAAATAGTATTACAAAATTCACATTACCAATTCCAAATGACAGATGCTTAAGAGAGAATTACACAACAGAGAATAGTGATTCATCATCTGCTTTATACAATAGAGTATTGTTAGTTAATGAATATAATATTGATAAACAATCTGAATTAAAAAGTATAAGCTTTTCATATAGTGCAAAAACTGATGGTTATTATTATACAGAAGGAAGTAATTATTATATTCGTTTTGGTGATAATCAATATTTATCTGTAAATGAGCCATTCTTTTATAAACATGTTAATTTAAAAGGAAATGATTATGTAGATTGTAATGTAGAGTTGAAGAATAATGAACTTAGAATATTTGAAGACAGAATTAGTGAAGTTAGAAGAGAAGAAGGAATTGATGATGGAAGTGTAAAATATGTAGTAAGCATGTGCTTAGTATCCTTACTATTCATCATATTCATGTAAGTAAATAAGATTCATATCAACTAATTATCTCATTTACTTCATTTTTGTTTTTTTCGGGTATGATTTACACATTTCAATAAAATGAAGAGTGTTATCTGCTCAACTGACAAAAAACCGAGTGTTTTGAAGAGATCGAAGAAATCTGTTGGTTCAACATAAGTTAATGCTATTCATAGCACCTTTGCAACTTAGTGGTGATTTTCATGCGAGAAGTAATAAATATTATTTAATTATACTTGAAACAACAAGGGGATATTGATGATGGAGATATATGGATTAGATAATCAATTAAGTCAATTTGATTAATTTGCTCAAATAATTTAATAAGATTGATACATTATATTCTATGAGTATCTTTAACTTACCATGTAGCTTCAGCAATTAATACTGGACTATCTAATATTTTATTAACTAATTCTTCAAAACATTGATCTACACCTACTCCTGTCTTTGCACTTGCTTCTACAAATAACATTCCTTTACTACGTGCCCAAGCTTCAGCTTCTTCTCTTGAAACTGCTTGATCCTCCATATCTATTTTATTTGCTACTAGTAACTTTATTTCATCTTTACCACCATTAGAACTATAGGTATCTACTTCTGTTACCCATGCACCTAAATTTTCAAAGGTCTCTCTTCTTGCTACATCATAAACTAGAAAATGTTATAATCAGATAGAAATACCTAGCATAATTCCCTGTGCTCCACGATAAAATGAATTTGTTAATGTTCTAAAACGTTCTTGACCTGCAATATCCCAAATTCTCATTTTTATTTTCTTACCTTTCGCTTCGGTTAGTTTTATTTTAAAATCTACTCCGATTGTACTCTGAATGATATGACTGAAATTATTTTCTGTATATCTTATCAAAATACTATAAACATATTAATTATTATTATAGACATACCTACTCTTGCCAACACCAGTATCGCCTATCAATAACAATTTAAATTGGTAATCGAAATTATTATCTGCTATCCTTGGCGAGTGAGAAACTACTCCACCCATAAAAATATACTGTAAAGTCACTATAAGAAAATGGGTGTTTGAAAAATTGTGGGTACAAAAATATATTTCATTTTTAATTTTTTGAGTTTAATTTAGAATGTACTCCATATTATTTAAACTGTGCCGAAATTGCCAGAAAGACATAAATACCTTATTATACAGTTCGAGGATACATAATATTTTCCTCCTACTCTCTATTTACTTCATTCAATATTTTTTTGTTTCAATAGCTACTACAGACAAAATTACATCAGCTGAGATGAATAAGATGCGAAAAAATTGATGTTAAGGTAATTAAAAATGGAAAAATAAAAATCGAGTTCAAGCCTCTTTCAAGCTTATTTTTTCAATCTTAATATTCAGTATAAAGTTATAAAAGTTTTTATATTCTATTCATTTTAAAACCTTAGTTTCGTTTTCTACTATTGCTATAGATGTTTAATATGAAGTATAAACAAACAATGTTGGATATATAACTGATTAAACAGAACAATACGATATACAGCCAACATAACTTTTATGAAAAACTAAGTGTATATTTGTAATATTTCGGGGCTTAAGGTTACGTTTATAACTTCAACGTAATCTAAAACTCTTTTATCTCCCAACGGCGTACAACAACTGTTATTAAACGGTCAAATTATTTGCTTTTGTTAGTGACTTAACGGTATTTCTAACCAATATAAATAAACAAGTTTGACTCGACTTTAAATAGGTATTAAATTGAGGAAAATAAATTCTGAAGCTCTTACGATTGACTTGATTAAGACAAATTGACTGAATATGGTATAGTTTTATTATTATTCGAATAGATTCAGCAGCATTGAATGGAATTGTTGATAGTATTTCGAAAAATATTAATTCAGTACAGATAGCAAATGTTTGATATATAATTCTATTGAAGATAGTGGATATAGAATATCTTCTTTATACAACAGATTTGTATTTAGTAATGGATATGAAGTATTAGATGCAACAAAATATAAATATTTATCATTCTATATTTCTTTCAAATCAGCTGGTTTATATTATACTCAAATTAATAAAAATTATTGTGCAAGTATGAGATGATAGTTATTTTTATCACAAATATGTTGGTTTTAAAGGAAATGACTATACTGATTGCACTAATGTTAAAAATAATGCACTAAAAGAATTTGAAGATAGAATTAATGAATTAAAACAACAAGCAGGTATTGATGATGGAGATAATGGAAGTGTAGAATATATGGTAAGTATATTCTTATTATCCTTATTATTGATTATATTCATATAAATCTCAATATATCACTTTTTTAATTATTGGGTTGTCCAAAAAATATTTTTATACCCCATTTTTATTCGTTTTATTTTTTATTTTATGAGTAATAACAACAACAAATCAGTAATACCTTATTAATATAATATAAAATAGAATAACAAAAGATTAAGCAACGGTGGTAGAAATGTAATATCTCCTGAGCTAAAAGTTCCTAGTTTTGAATCTGATATCGTATTTATATAAATATAGAATTATATTTATGATAAATAGAGTAATGGAAGTGAAAAAGCTATAAAATTATTAACGCCTGACAAATTACAGATGGACAGTCTACTGGACTACAAGAGTCTTTCTCAAAAGAAACCTCCCAAATCTCATATTCAAGAAGCAATAGAAAAGCCTTATCCCTCAACCTGTCTTTTAAATCCGTTTGAACCTAAACTGGTTGGTTTAAGTGATTATTATGTTCGTTATCACGAATTACGAAGTAAAAATGATAAAAAGGATGAGCCAAATTCTGCTCGAACTAATTACATCAAAGCTGTATATTAATTATCATTAATATAATGAAATAGTGTGATAATTATGGGATAATTCCAGAACCACTAGCAATAATACCACATCCAGATGATTTAACCACTATAAATTTAAAGAATTACAATATAGGTGATAATTATGCAACTGCTCAATCTTTAGCTTTAAAATCCAATAAAACTGCAGTAAAATTAGATATATCCAATAACCGACTAACAAGTAAAGGAATCTTACCAATTTTAGAAGAATTACCGAATAATATAAAAGAGGTTGATTTATCTGAAAATACTCTGTCGAAAAGTACAATTGATAAATTAACCAGTATAATTGTAGCACCTTATCACGGTTTAACGTATATATATATAATTATAATATAAATAGTAAATTATATTTGAGAAATACACATTTAGCTGATAATTGGGTGATAGTATATAAATATATATATTATTATTATTATTAATTATAGAGTTTAATGAATACTCTTAAAGACCACGAATTACTGCAATATTTAGATTTATCTTACAATGAAATATCCAATCGTGCAGCTGAAGTTATTGGTGAATGTTTAACTCAAAATCAAGGAATTAAAGGACTTTCATTAGCATGGAATCAATTGAGAGGAAGTGGAGCTGTAGCTGTAGTTCAAGTATAATAATAATTATTATAAATAGGGGATAGTAAATAATACTCAATTAGAAGTAGTGGATTTATCCTGGAATGGATTATCACCTGTGAATAAATCAATAGAATCAGCTGTACCAAAACTTTGTGAATTATTTGAAAAGAATCCAACGATATTACATTTAGATTTATCCCATAATCATTTCAGTAAAGAAGATATAGAGAAGATGAATGAATCATTAGCTACCAATCATACATTACTTGGTTTACATATGGAAGGAGAGAATTGTATAATTGATGCACAAGGTTATATTCAAGCGAGAGAAGAGACTGTAATCAATCCATTGAAAGGAGCTTATTATAGTTCAAATACAAGAACAAAACCATTGTGGGATTGTAGTCCAAGTATATATCTATAAAACTAACATTATTTATTTATCTTTTCTTCTTCTTTCTTTTTTTGTAACTTTTTATATTCATGTTATTTGTATTTATTTTATAGAGGATTGTTATAGAGACAATGCAGATTGTTGGATATGTGGTGGATGGAGACAATATACAATCAAGTATACACCAGGTAAAAGTGGTCCAGAAGCAGATGATGTTCGAATTTGTTTCTCTTTTGACGCATATGTTCCAATGTCAATGGATAAAGAAGATGGTGCATTTGTAATGACAAGAATGTTTCCACCAGGTAGATCAAATTTTGTGTTTTTATTGGTGAGTAATCATGAATATAAACCAGTAATCCATGCTCAAGATTTGGATAGAGATATATTGGGAATAGAAAACAGTATTTATTTTATTAATATATTTATAGCAATTCCTGGAGTAGAAGGAATGTCATTTAGTGTTGCTAATTTCCTTGATAATGAAGTAAGATGTGAACCTTTATTAGATTATCCATTACCACGAAGTAGAGAAGCTGCTAAAGCACCATTACCACCTCCACCACCAAAAGAACCATGGAAATTCCAACAATCAATATTCTTTGGCTATAATCGTGATAATGATGAATTCTTAAAGAAATGTTTTGAAGCAGATTGGAGTCATACAAAATGTGCTAAATTTATAAAAAATGAGGAAGATTTAGAAGCTACAAAATTACTATTAAAAACGAATTATAAGAAATTGAAAGATATTTATAAGTATTATACGGTGTGGGGAGAAGGAGATCCATTTTCAATGAGATGGAATTCTTTTACTGAGTTTTGTATGAATTGTCAAATTCCTGATGATGTTACTTGTGCTTTGAAGGATTTAGATACCATATT
The DNA here is from genome assembly GCA_002245135.1 of Proteromonas lacertae. NCBI lineage: Eukaryota > Bigyra > Opalinata > Proteromonadidae > Proteromonas > Proteromonas lacertae. The sequence continues at coordinate 7,005 of NGBS01001286.1, read as the reverse complement.
TATAGCTACAAATGTGTTTGTTGGAGCACCAGTATATATATTATTAATTATTAAAATAGAGACCAAAAAGAAACAATGAAAGAGCATTTATGAGGTATGAATTCTTAGAAGCTGTTACTAGAATTGCCATATCAAAAGTATTAATTATATTATCATTATTGTTGTAGTATATTAAATCACAAACTGTCTCTACTGTACATGATGCAGTGAAATTGTTATTAGAAAAGAACTTATCAAAAGCAAAGACATTTGATGTAGATGGATGGAGATGGAAGAGATTGTACAATGAAAAATGCGATTTGGTTTATAAAGAAAATAGACAACAAATTCAATCACTGTTTGATAGATATAGTGGAAGAGAAGCATTACCAGGTGAAAAGCCATTCATGTCACTTGCAGAATATACAGAATTAATAACTCAAGCCGGCTTATTGGATGATGGATTAGTTCAAAGAGACTTGCAATACAGTTTTGTTAGATCAGAAGCAACACCATTAGATGAAGTCACTACATTTGAAGATACTAAAATGCATTTCTTGGAGTTTATTGATGCACTTGGACAGATTGCTGAATATAAGAAGTATCCAGATTTACCACAAGTATATATAATATATATTTATTTTCAATAGGAAACAGCACATTTAGGCAGTAAAATTAGAAAGAGTAATTCAATCATTATTACCACTATTAGATCGTAGAAGAAGTAGTGTTACTTCAGCATCAACACAAAGACAATCTGTTATTGGTGAAAATAGTCTTGATTCAGCAAGAAGAGCTTCAATTGCTAATGCTTCGCAGAATAGAAGATCAATGATAAATTTACAACCAATCAACACAGTTACAAATTCTCCAAGAAGAAGATCTGTAGCTCTTGATAGTGGAAGAAGATCAAGCATAAAAAGAAATTCAATAGTTAATCCTGGAAGTAAACAAAGATCATTTGTTGGAAAGAATACTATGACTGGTATAAGAGAAACAAGTCCTCCTGATAATCAAAAGTAATTAATGAATTATAATGGAATATTAATTTATTTTATTTTATTGTTGTAAATGTATATATGTATGTTGTTTGCTGGTAATTATAAATACATCAAATCATTAGAACAACAAGAAAAGATATTAGAATTAAATTATCAACAATATTAAATGAGAATGATCTATTATTCATCACCTAAACCTTCTTTAATTGTTACTGTAACTGAATCTGTACCAAAATTCTTCTTTATAACTCACTTTTCACTTCTTCTGTTTTAATCTCTTTCTTCTCTTTCTTTGATTTGTCATTTTTGTTGTTATTTGGAATATTTTCAAACATATAATCGTATTTTTCTAATAATTTTTTCTTTTCTTGTTCAATCTAGTAAAGTAGTAATCTGTTACAAATACTTCTTTTCTTTGTTCTTTTAAAAATTGTTCATGTTTCTTAGCTTTCTTTGCAACATATTGCTTCTTCTTTTCTACTTTCCTTTTATGAAATCCTGTCAAATATTCTCTAAAATATAATAAGATCATCTCATACTCTCTATCTTTCGCATCAAAAGATATATATAACTTTTTATTCTTTGTAGAAGTCTTCTGTCCTCTGCTTTTCACCATGCAAAATATTGTTTTCAAAAAAACTATTCGTTTCACATCCTTTTTCTTTTTTCAATGAGTTCTGATTTAAGACAAAGAAATAAGCAACAGCGTAACCCAAATTCTGATGTGCCATCAAATGCTGAACCAAATGCACAAGTTATAGATAACGAGAAGAAACCATCAACCATTTGGAATAGAATTATATTTGGTGCAGCAATGGCAATACCATTTATTCTTCTTTGTATTTACGGTGGAATATGGGGGATGATCTTTTTAATTTTTGGAATAGAAGTAAGTATTTTATTATTTATGTATAGGTTTCTATGTATTATGAGTTAACTAATGTGCGTTACAAAGAAGCTAAAGAGAGAGAAATCCCTCACTTTCGTACTCTTGCTTGGTATTCTCATCATTTTTTTAGGTTATTCTTATACATATAGGGGTTTATTATTTACAACAATGTTCAGCGTATATGGTGAAAGATTATTGACAGTGTTTGTCTCAAAGTATCCATTTTTAGATACAATTATTCAATATCACTCGTATAAATATAGATTTGACGATCTCTTTATATAGATTTATATATACAGTAATGTATGTCGGTTGTTTTATGCTATTCGTCCTAAGTCTAAAGAAAGGTTATTACAAATATCAGATAGGTCAGTTAGCCTGGAGTACATTATCCATAGCATTGATTGTAATTCAAGCCAAAACCGTCTTTCATAACATATTAGAAGGGAAAATATGGTTCTTTATCCCAGCAGCATTAGTAATATTAAATGATATTTGGGCATATGTTGGTGGTAGATTATTTGGTAGAAAAATATTCAATACAAATCTTATCGATGTATCTCCTAAGAAAACATGGGAAGGCTTCTATGTAGGGTTAATTATGACTGTCATTTGTGGATTATTAATTGCAACTTATGCAGCTACAGTATATAAGTTATTATTGTTGTTGTATAGTTTCGCTCTTTAGTTTGTCCATATGATAATTACAACTGCATCTTACCAAATGTGTTCATTTATAGAGATTATAAAGTATTGGGATTTAATATGAAATTTATGCCTTTTCATGTATTTATTTTAATTTATTTATTGTCATGATTAGATGCATGTTATATTTTTAGCTTTGTTTGCTTCAATTTGTGCTCCATTCGGTGGATTCTTAGCTAGTGGTATAAAAAGAGCTTATGAAGTTAAAGATTTTGGTAATGTTATTCCTGGACATGGTGGCTTGATGGATAGGTTTGATTGTCAGTTCATTATGGCAATGTACACCACAGCTCATTATAAGACATTTGTAAAGTATATTATTCTGCTTAATTATCTATTATATTCATATAGACCATTAACAATGGCTTCAGTTTCTGATTTATTAACGAAAATAGTTTCATTAAGCCAAGAAGATAAAATTGTTCTGTATAATCAGTTCACTGAGTATTTGAATAATTCTGGTCTATTGAACCACTAATAATAATAAACTTTTATTATATTTCTATAATGTTGTTTAATTTTGGCATTTTAAAGCATATCAACCGATTGGGACATTAATTTATTTATATCTCATACTAAGTTAAATAGAAATGTGCTTTAGCTTTCGAGAAAATTGATATAGCTGTTTGTTATAGTTTGAATTTTTGAATTTTTGGTTTTGATGTTTTCTAAATTTCTCTTTGCATTTTTGTTATTTCATTCAGCAATCTATGGTATACACAATAATGTCATTTAAATAGCTGGCTTCTATCAATATAATCCCAATATTCAACAAAGATTAGAAGATGGTAGACAATGGCATAGTAAGATCGAATCGGAACAATCAGATTGTTGGAAAGTATATACTACAAAATAATTTATAGAATGTTGCCCAAAAATTACTTCAAGCTGTAAAAGCATGGAAGTTTTTGAACAACGAAAACTAGCAGTTCAATTTACTATCTGTCATTTAAGAGCTAGTGGTATATTGATGTTTATCTTATATTTTAATCAGATCGTTTAATTCCAGATTTTTCTGATGATGGTAACCTTGAAGAGTATGCAAGAAAGAATCTACAAGGTGATGCGTTTAATTCCTATACTGCATTTTTCATTCATGTTGATAACTTATGTTTTTATTTACAAAATCAAGAATGGCAATCTAATGCAGAAGTAACAATTAATCGTTTATATGATACATCTAGAATTATGTCAACACAAATGTATATATATATATATAATATTACAATATAGTTCATCTGTATTAAATAACCAAGAAGCAATTTTAGAACAACAAATCCAAATCATTAGAAAATGAAAAACAAATGTTAGAAAATGAAGACCAAATGATTAACAAATTAGAACATACCAAAGAATTACTTGAAAGCTTTCAAACAGATGTAAGAGAATCATTTACAGTTGTAACATCCAAAGTAAAAGAACATAATGAAGAATTAGAATCAATTTTTTCAACAATTCATAAAGCAGTAACACATATTTATAAACTACAAGTTGGAATAACGAATGATTGGTTTAAAATCAAATCATTTTTATTTTATTTAACTATGATATTTATATGTTATATAATATCAAGCCCTATTCAAGTTATCAAATACAGACCTCATTTTTATGCTTTAATCTCAATCAACTTTATTGTTGAATTGTTTATTAGTTCAATATGTTATGAAGTTAAAAATCCTGAGTTTGTTGATGAATTGACTCATTACACTAGAATGATATTGATAACACTTTGTTTTATAGCTTTTGGATATGCAATAATCAATTATGAAGATATAAACAGCAAAGAATTATAACTTGTTATTGGATATTCAAGAGAAAATTGGAAATAAGAATGATATTGAAGAGAAAAATGAAGAAGAAATTAATGAGTATTGAATATATATATATTAAGCGTTGAATTATTTATTTTGATTATCTTATTGTTTTTTTGTTTGTGTATTTTAGAAGAAGATTTAAATTATAAGAAAAAGAATAACAACAAAGGATATTATTTATTATTTATTATTTACTCTATAGATTGTTTAGATTTTCGAATATGATCTAAATAATTATAATATAAATATATTTTATACATTTAGGCCATCATATATTGTCGATATTCTCTCTGTTTTATTTTTCTTAACACCACTTACATCATTTCCTTCTACTTTTTTACCCTAATTTTTCTACATTACATATACTTTGTATACTTTTGTTGAGTCAAAGCCTTCAAATCCCAATAACATCTTCATTTGTTCTTCTGAATCAAGATCTTGCAGTTTAGGATCTTTAAAATATAGTATATAAAGAAATAATACCATCTAAACTAATTAACTGTTCTTCTTTTGGTTTAACATCTTTCAAAGATTTTGTATCTTCTTTTCTATAATTTCATAATATTCATGAATTACATACTTCTCTAAATTATTCTTTACTTTCTTATCATTATCATCAGGACTTAATGATCTATTAGATTTTCTTCTGGATCGCTTTCGTTCCATTTCTCGTATTTCACGTTCATGAGAGTAGGATCTTGACCTAGATCTTGGAATGAGAGCGAGGTGACCTAGAACTTGTGTGTTTTCTATAAATAAAAGGGCAAATAGTACTTATGAGATTTTCTCCTATTTCTACTTCTGCTTCTACTTCGACTTTTTGACCTTCCCATTTTATAAAAATATATTCGTTTATATGTAAAATTCCCCCAAATCCCCCAATTAAAATTAATGGTTCGAAAATTCGGCAAAAATATATTCATTTATTGAATTAAAAAGGAATATATAAGACAATATCATTAATAAACATATTCATTAAATTATTAGCATCTATACTATTCTTTACACTTGTTATAATCATCTGGATTATAATCATAATAGTAATCATTATAATCTCTTGTAACACTTTTATGTTCAATAATATTTCTACGACAATAACATGGAATACTATTTCTAATGATTAATGAACATTTATCTCTGGGATTATACTTTCTTATCACCGGATATTCATTATTTCAAAATATCATCTAATTTATTTTCAACTTTGGAATAGAATTTTAATATTATCGCTGGATGTATATGCCATGTATTATCATATACCATATAATCATCAATTACACATGAACATATATCATTTACACATAGTTCATTTGTTACATTTATTATATGATAGTTTGGAATATTTAACATTGGAAAATAGTTTATAAATGTTGAGTTTATTCCATTTATTGTATAACATCTTGGTAATTTTCTTGTTATACATTCTCCACATACACAAAAATCTTTATTCTTTCGAGACATTGGATGGTTAGTAAATGTTATTATTATATCACTTCTTTTGCTTAATGAATAAACAAATTCTTTATATATTTCTACAAATGTGTCATATGTATTAGCTAGTACATATGTGTAAAAACTAAATACTGGAATTATAATATGAAAATATGAATTAATTTCTGTAAATTTTCTAACCACAAAATCTGCATTTGCAATAAAGATAAATCTTAAAGTCAAATTTCTAACATAAGCATACTTTCTTAGAATCCATAACCATTGAACTGCATATGAATCTCCTATTACTAATACTGATTGTTTTGGATTGTAATTCTTTGGATAATATTTACAAAAATCACATATAATATCTCCAAAATATTTAAATAATAAATATTGATCATATATATCAATTTTTGTATAATTAATTGGTTTATCAAAATTTGTGTAAATGTAATGGAATAACTCTTTCAACATAATCATCTGGTTTTGATATAATTGATAATATATAATCAGATATCTTGTTTTCTAATGAATTTACTAAGATAGGATTATATTCAATAATTTATGATGATAATAATCATATTTTATAATAAATATATAAACATTTACAAAAGGTATTAAAAACAAAATAGTATTCATCATTAAAAGTTGAATTTGAGATATTCTTAGCTTTTGAATTCTTTTATCATATATTTCATATAACAATATGCTTGAAATAAATATAATTAATATTTTTAAATACTTATTATGTCGGCAATAATTCAATCAAAGGATAATGAACTAGATACATCACATAAGAACATTTGCCTATGTATTTAATTATTCTGTTATTCATAATTATATTCTTCATCTCTTTATGACTGATTATTAATAAACTTATAATTATTATGCAAAATAACATAATCTGATTAACAATTACTTTTCAATGTTTGATATAATCAAATCACCAACAAAATGAAATGCAAATAGAGAAATTGAAAACAATAAACATAATACATATTCATTTATGTTGTTTTGATATTTGGATAGTTTTAACAATCCACCTATATTTAATTCAAACATACGATAAAATAATGAATAATATACACTAATATCATCATAAATAAACATAATTTTTAAACCATAAGTAAATGATAAGAGTATCAACACAGTCATTAAATACACTGATGTTTTTTCAATATAA